>PJEM01013418.1:0-41021 GCA_004023845.1 Helogale parvula | reverse complement strand
CTCAAAAAACTATCCATAGAACTCCCTTATGACCCAGCAATAGCATTGCTGGGGATTTACCCAAGAGAGACAGAAATGCTGATGCATAGGAGCACATGTACCCCAATGTTCATAGCAGCAATGTCAACAATAGCCAAAACATGGAAGGAGCCTAAATGTCCATCACCTGACGAATGGATCAAGAAGATGTGGTATATATACATGATGGAGTACTACATAGCAATGAGAGGGAATGACATATGGCCATTTGTAGGAAAGTGGATGGACCTTGAGGGTGTCATACTGAGCGAAGTAAGCCAGGCAGAGAAGGACAGAAACCATATGTTTGCACTCATAGATCTAACAGGAAAACAGGAAAGACCTAATGGAGAACCAGGGGGAGCGGAGGAGGGAGAGAGAGTTGGGGAGAGAGAGGGATGCAGGACTTGAGAGACTACTGAATCCTGAAAATGAACTGAGAGTTGAGGGGGAAGGGAGAAAAGAGGTGGTGGTATGGTGGAGGGCACTTATGGGGAAGAGCACTGGGTGTTGTATGGAAAACAATTTGACAATAAAATATTATGGAAAAAAAAAGAAAGACCTAAATGTGAGACAGGAAACCCAATATCCTAAGAGTAACACAGGCAGCAACCTCATTGAATTCTTTTGTAGCATCTTCTTACTAGACACGTCTCTGGATGCAAGGGAAACAAACAAACAAACAACTATTGGGACTTAATCAAGATGAAATGTTTCTGCACAACAAAGGAAACAATTAGCAAAATAAAGGGCAGCCAACAGAATGGGAGAAGATATTTGCAAATGACATATCAGCAAAGGGTTAGTATCCAAAATCCATAAAGAACATATCAAACTCAGTACCCAGAAAATAAATAATCCAGGCAATAAGTGGGCAGAAGACAACCCCTGCAGCCATTCCACAGACATTGTGAAAACTCAAAGGAAACAGTCCAAATATTATCGGTGGCAGTTTACACAACCCAACTAGCGTGTTATGCACAATGCATGGAGACCATTAGGGAGACACATTCCAACATTAAAAAAATGTTATAGAACAATACTGTTTGATCTCTTAGGTGGTTTCTTTTTAATGAATCCTACAGATTTTTACTATCCAGAATTTATTCCTATGCAACATAAGTATCCAAATGCCATCAAATACTCACTTAGAGGAAATAAATCTTTTTGCGAAGGGTTCCCTGTGTCCTTAATCACAGAGAAGTAGTTGTTCAGCCAGAACATAAGATTGTGTGGTTTCAAGAGACCTTGAGGGCTTCTGCACAAAGGAAAGTTCACTTGAGAGATTTAAAAAAATTTTATGTTTTTTTTTTATTTTTGAGAGAGAGAGAGAGACAGAGAGACAGAGAGTTTAAGCAGGGGAGAGTCAGAGAGAGAGGGAGATATAGAATCTGAAGCAGTCTCCAGGCTCTGAGCTAGCTGTCAGCACAGAGCTTGACACGGGGCGTGAGCCCACAAACCGTGAGATCATGACCTGAGCCGAAGCCAGACACTTAACTGACTGAGCCACCCAGGTGCCCCCATTTGAAAGATTTTAAAGTGACCCTTTGGTATAACTGTCAGGATGTGGTTGAAACATAATGGAGAGTGGGCAATTTGTCAGCAGCAGGAATAAGCAGCAGGACAAAACTGTTTCTATACTGGTGTTCATTCAGCATTACCATGGCCACAAAATATATCCCAAGTGTTGATTTCAAATGTGAATACTGAGATGCTGTTAGGAATACAGACAGAACCATGACCATGGGATAATCTCCCCGAGCTGACATTTCTAGCCTGCCTAATGCTGCCTCTGTTCCAAGATCATTTGTCATGACCATGAGCAGCTCAGGGGGCTCAAGACCCAGGAGGATGCCCATTAGCCTTCAGGAGAGGGGACTGTGTGATTGCTAGGGATATGTGTCCAGTCAAAGACACAAATACATTTACCTGCACCAAGTTATGTGTTGGGAAAACTTTCCAAATGTCATAAACATCTCTATAATAATGGAATTGTCAAAGCTTCAGTGTCCATGGGAAAACACACTGTTCAAGACAATAAATATATAAAAAATATCCAGATCCATAGACCAAAACATAATTATGTGCAAAGTGAACTTGAGTTAAGATCTAAAGGAAACAATGTTGTATTCACTTGTTATGAGATGTTTCTATTTGTAACTTATAATTCAGAATTGAATGACAGTTATTTCATAATGAGACAGCAGTATGTTAAGGTTAGAAACATGGACAAATTTAATAATTAACTACATCACTTATTATCTAAATTTCCTCCTGGTGAATTTACATAAGCCCCACAGAACATAGGATTTCCTTTGAAATAGAGCTCATTTCTCAAATTTTATAATCTGTCCCTTCATTTAAATATATGAGGTCTTTGGCCCCTGTGAGCTACAAAACCCTTGATCACTTCATGCATGGTTCAAAGAATTCATAAAGGGCTATGAAGAGAGGATCTAAGTATACTACCCTTCACAACTTTTGCTGTGTTACACTAGGTATGTCATGTAGAATATAAAATAGTACCGGGGTCATGTACTGCTCAGACATGATAATGTCCTCAAAAATAGTTTCTAACGAATGGGATGCCCAAGACCTAAAATAACCTCACATTGGTGTTTCTCTGACTTTGCACAAAATTACACGTGGGCACCATCTGGCGTGTTACCAGCTCATGTTCCCAATGTCACCGGCAGGTATACATCATGCCTTCCCCCTCTGTGACATGAAGGTTACATAAAACTACTGTCACACTGGTGAGATCACACTAGAAACTGATATCTGAAGAGCTTTGTCAGGATTGATGTTACCAAAGTTTCTCTGAGACAAACGTTTGTCTTTCCCAGCTACACACTAATTCTGTGAATAAGCTCTGATACAATCAACCTATGAACTTTCTAACAGAGCCATGTCAAAATGCAAGAATAAGCAATACCCCTCCAGCAATTGATAAACAATGCTAAAATGTTAATATTTCTTACAATGTTCAAGTGCTTTGATTTCTTATTTTGCTGTGCTTTCATGGCATATTTGTGAAAATGTTTGCAATTAGAAATGGAATAGTGCTCCCAAAGAGAATGAAATAAGAAAAGCCTGTGGAGCTTTTTGAAATAATAATATGAGGCAGATGCTAGGAACACTCCATCAGCATCTCTGGAGGCTGCAATGAATCCATGAATTCAGAGTTTCAACTCTCACTTGCATGAAAGAACAAGGAAAAGAAATTCCTTTGAGAGACCTCAGGGGAAGTGTTGGGTGACATGGGCAGGACACAAAATCTTAAAGCCCACACATTCAAAGTCTTCATCACAGGGTCTTCCCCCCAGTCATCCGGAGAAAGAGCCCCTACATAGCACCTTCTTCATTGCACCTCTCACATCATTGTTCTTCAGTGTATGTATGAAAAGGTTGACTGTGGGTGTGACGACGGTGTAGAAGAGAGAAACAAACTTGCCCTGATCCTGGGAGAGGTTGATGGTGGGACGGAGGTAAGCAAAGATGCCTGTGCCATAGAACAGGGAGGCCACAGTGAGGTGTGACCCACATGTCCCAAACGCTTTTTCTGTCCTGCAGGCACTTTATTCTTAACACTGCCCTGACAATCCAACCATAAGAGAACATGATTAATGTCAGCGATATTAAAAAAAAAATCATACTGAAAAATAAGATCTCAGACTCATATATAGTGGTGTCAACACTGGTAAGCTTAAGTACTTGGGGGACATCACAAAAGAAGAGGTCAATTTTATTTCTGCCACAAAGTGGAATAAGAAAGATAAGCACTGTCTGCAATGCAGAGTGGATAAAACCAATGAACCACGACACAGAAGCCATCAGGGCACAGAGACGAGAGTGCATGATCACCGTGTAGTGCAGGGGCCTGCAGATGGCTGCATAGCGGTCAAATGCCATCATCCCTAAGAGGATGCATTCTGTGCCTCCCAACCCTAGAGAGAAGAACAGCTGAGCTACACAGCCACCAAGGGAGATGGACTTGTCTGCACCCCTGAGATGGACCAGGAGCTGAGGGACAGTGCTGGTCGTGTAACACAGGTCCAGAAAGCTCAGGTTGGAGAGGAAAAAGTACATGGGAGTGTGAAGGTGTGGGTCCAGGCGGGACAGTGCAATGATGGTTGTGTTTCCCAGCAGGGTGAGCAGGTAGAAGATCAGAAGAACCACAAAGAGGACTCTCTCCAGTTGAGGCCGGTCAGAGAAACCCAGCAGGATAAACCCAGTGAAGGAACTTCCATTTTCTGGTCCATCCTTTCTTATGCATGTTTCCTGTCAAGACCAAGTATTTAGCAATTTTTAAAAGAAACTTTCAGGGACAATAGGTGGCAGGGGTTGGTTCTATCTTGATATAAGACAGGGCCATGGGATTTTATCCATAACAATTTGAATAAACGATGGACTCAATGACATTAACATAGTGAATACCAATTTAATAGCACATATCACAAAAAGTAAATAATTTATATTTAATATAAGAAAATCAATTCATGGGCCTTTTATTTGCATTAGTCATAGGTATAAAGGTCTTTTGATAGGCTTATAAAGACCTGAAGTGCTCTAAAAATATATGCACATTTCAGAGAGAATAGAGATGAGGGAAAAAGAAGGAGAGCAATCAGAGAGAATCAGGAAGAGATGTAGAAGAGGGAGAGTTGTTTTTATTTCATTTTATTTTCAGTTGCTAAATTTAACTTAAAGCCCATTAAAAAATGAGCAGGAGAGGTTTGTGCCTGGGTGGTTAAGCATCTGACATTCACCCAGGTCATGATCTCACAGTTTGTGAGTTTGAGCCCCCTTCAGGCTCTGTGCTGACAGTGCAGAGCCTATTGCGATTCTCTCTCTCTTCCTCTCTCTCTGCCCCTCCCCCGCTTCTGTTCTCTCTCTCTCTCTCTCTCTCTCTCTCTCTCTCTCTCTAACAAACATTTAAAAAAGTGAGCAAGAGACATGAATAAACACTTCTCCAAAGAAGATATCCAAATGTCTATCGGGCACATGAAATGATTCTTGAGATCACTCATCAACAGGGAAATACAATTCAAAGGTACAAGATATCTCTTCACATGAGTCAAACTGTCTAACATTAATGACACAGGAAACAATTGGTGTTGGTGAGGATGTTGAGAAAGGTGAACCCTCTTGCACTGTTGGTGGAAAGCTGCAGAGATTCCTCAAAACGTTAAAAATAGAACTACCTTATGACCCACCAATTGCACTACTAGGTATTTACCCAAAGGATACAAACAGGGGCACAATGCATCCCAAAGTTTACTGAAGTGCTGTCAAAAATAGTCAAATTATGAAGTGGAGATAACATTGTACATGACAATGGAATATTATTCAGCCATCAAAAAGTATGAAAACTTGTCATTTGCAACAATGTGGATGGAGATAGAGTGTATTAAGTGAAGAGAAATGAACTAGTCAGAGAAAACAAATAAGATTTCACTCACATTTGGAATTTAAGAAATGAAACAGATAAACATGGGAAAAAAATAGAGGCAAACCAGGAAACAGACTCTTCACTATAGAGTACAAATAGGATTACTGGAGGTGGGGATGGAATAAATGGTGATGGGGATTAAAGAGGCACCAGTCGTGATGAGCGCTGGGTGATGTTAAGTGATGAGTAAGTGAATTCTACTTCTGAAACTAATTTTACACTGTAAATTAACTTCTGGAATTTAATAAAAAACTTGAAAAAGAGAAAAGTAAATAAAAACTGTCATCATCAGGACAGTATGTTATTGGCCCAAAAACAGACACATAGACCAATGGAAGAGAATAGCGAACCCAGAACTGGACCCACAAGTGTATGGCCGGTTAATCTTTGACAAAGCAGGAAAGAGGATCCAATGGAAAAAAGACAGCTTCTTTAACAGGTGGTGTGGGAGAACTGGACAGCAACATGCAGAAGAATGAAACTAGACCACTTTCTTATACCATTCACAAAAACCAACTAAAAATGGCTAAAGGACCTGAATGTGAGACAGGAAACCATCAAAACCCTAGAGAAGAAAGAAGGAAACAGCCTCCTCGACCTCAACCGTAGGACTTTCCTACTCAACACATCCCCAAAAGTAAGGAAATAAAGAGCAAAAATGAACCATTGGGACTTCATCAAGATAAAAAGCTTCTGCAATGCAAAGGAAACAGTCAAAAAAACTAATAGGCAACCGACAGAATGGGAAAAGATAGTGTCAAATGACATATTGGATAAAGGGCTAGTATCCAAAATTACAAGGAACTCTCCAAACTCCACACCCGAAAAATGAATAATCCAGTGAAGAAATGGGCAGAAGACATGAATAGACACTTCTCTAAACAGGACATCCAGATAACCAACAGACACATGAAACGATGCTCAACGTCACTCATCATCAAGGAAATAAAAATCAAAACCACTCATCAAAAGGAAATATAAATCAAAGCCATACAAATCCACCTCAAGCCAGTCCAGAATGACTAAAACGAACCAATCAAGAGACTACAGATGCTGGCGAGAATGTGGAGAAATGGGCACCCTCCTACACTGTTGGTGGGAATGTAAACCGGTATAGCCACCCTGGAAAACAGTGTGGAGGTTCCTCAAAAAAATATCAAGAGAACTCCCCCATGAACCAGCAATAGCACTGCTGGGGATCTACCCAAGGATATAGAAGAGCTGGTGCATAGGAGCACATGTACCCCAATGTTCATAGAGGCAACAATAGCCAAATCATAGAAAGAGCCTAAATGTCCATCACCTGACGAATGGATCAAGAAGATGTGGTATATATACACAATGGATTATTACATGACAATGAGAAAGAATGAAATCTGGCCATTTGTAGCAAAGTGGATGTACCTCAAGGGTGTCATGCTAAGTGAAATAAGTCAGGCAGAGAAGGACAGATACCATATGTTTGCACTCATATGTCTATCAGGAGAAACCTAACAGGGGAACATGGGAAGGGGAGGGGGGAAAAGGAAGATGGGGAGAGGGAGGGAGACAAATCATGAGAGACTCTTGAATACTGAAAACAAACTGAGGGCTGACGAGGGAAAAGGAAAGGGGATGGGGGGTGATGGTCATGGAGAGGGGCACTTGTGGGGAAGAGCACTGAATGTTATATGGAAACCAACTTGTCAATAAACTATTAATTTAAAAAAGCAAAAAAAAAAGAAGATGTGGTTTATATATACAATAGCTTACTACATGACAATGAGAAAGAATAGTCTGGCCATTCGCAGGAAAGTGGATGGACCTTGAGAGTGTCATGCTAAGCGAAATAAGTCAGGCAGAGAAGGAAAGCTACCATATGTTTTCACTCATAGGTCTAACAGGAGAAATCTAACAGAGGACCATGGGGAGGGAAGGGGGGGGAAAGAGTTAGTGAGGGAGGGAGGCAAATCATGAGAGACCCTTGAAGACTGAAAAACAAATTGAGGGCTTTAATGGCATGGGGAAAAGGGAAGGGGGGTGATGGTCACGAAGGAGGACACTTGTGGGGAAGAGCACTGCGTATTATATAGAAACCAACTTGACAATAAACTATAAGTTAAAAAAAGTTAAGTAGTTAATATCGAACATACAATGGAATATTATTCAACCATGAAAAAGAAGGGAATCCAGTACATACTATCTGAATGAAACTTGAGGATGTTGTACTAAGTGAAATAAGGAATAATAAAAAGGCAATCTAGGAAGTACCTAGAGTAACCGAATTTATAGAGACAGAAAGCAGAGAGATGCTTGGCAGGAGCTGGGTGGATGAGAGAATGAGAAGTTATTATTTAATGAATACAGAGTTTTAGTTGGAAATATGAGAAAACCGTGGAGCTTATTGGTAGTAATTCCATAAGATTGTGACTAATGTCACTGAACTGTACACTTATAAATGGTCAAAATGAAAAATATTGGTCAAAATGTAAATTTTATGTTACATGTATCTTGTCACAATAAAAAATTAAGTGCAAAAAATAAATAAAAAATAAAAACAACAACAAATACATGTTTTAAAGAAATGTACCAGAATTGGAACCTAGCCACCTGTAAGCTGATTAGAGAACAAAAAGGTTCTCAAGGAACGATTTTTAAAACCATGTTTGTAGAATGTCTATGTTGGCTATTATCAAAGAATTGTTTGATGTCCTTGCTTGATTTTGAATACACATGTTAAAACTTTTAAAGTAATGCCTCTGAAGAACAAGGCGCTTCCTCCATTCTTTCTTACTGCCCAATAAAGGAAGTAAAGCACCAAAAAAAAAAAAAAAGAAAAGAAAAAAGAAAAAAAGGCAAAAAGCTCCCTACAAAGTTACTACTTGAGAGTGTTCTTCATTATCCCATCTACAAACACCGTCCTCTCGTGACCAAAATTTCAATGACAAGATGGAAAGATGGCATTTCTAAATGTTTACCTTGTGTGTTTCTCTAATGACATCAAAATAGGGTCTAGTTTGTTCCATGGAGCTTTGAGCAGTTCAGGATCCCATCAGATACTAAAAAATAGGGTGTTTTCTCCTGTTACTCTGTCTCCTGTCAATTTAATTCTGAAACAGCAAGAACAACCTGGGGGAAAGAAGGAATTGTCCCTTCCCAGAAGCCACGGACCTGTCCTTAGGACTTTTTCAGGAACTGCTTCCCCTGACCCTTCTGACAACCAGTCATTCACCCTCTCTTTTCTGCATTTACACCCAGCCCCCCTTCCCCCACAAACCATGTGTCCACACACAGTGGTTCCCAGAGTCTGCTCAACCAGGTCTCAGACATGCGACAGCACCACAATGGTGAAAGAAAATTCACACCTATGTCACAAAGCAGGCATCCAAAACGAAGTCACCTGCAAAGGGTGGGGTTCCCAGGGATCAGTGACCTGCTCCTGCCTCCTCAATGAGACAGGTCACAGCAGGACTCTGGCAACCAGCAGCGGTGAAATGTGCAGACTAGGAGACACAGGAGCGTCTTACAGGGGTGACTGCACTCTGATGACTGGTCCAGTAGTGAGTTAGCAGGATGTATAGGTTCTGCTCAGAGTGCAATAACCCTACAACTATACACACTGCTATTACGCAAACACACAACAGTCCTCAGGCCAGATCAGGGCTACTAAGCTAGGGACACGTGAACTGAGGAACCCCATAACTTCTCTGTGCTGACATGGACCACATAAAAGAGCCCCACACTGGAGACACAAAATGTTGTCCATTGCATGAGGGGGACCGCGAAGTATGTCGGATAGGTCTGGGTCCTACTGGATACAACACGTGCCCTTGCTATTTTGTACAGTTGCTAATGAGTAGTAAATCTGCTGGTTGAGATTTGTGTTTCTTGTGAGTCCCCTGACACTCTGGGTCTCTACAAACACTCATTACCTGAGTACGGCATGTACCCTGTGTTCCTCAGAGGGAAAAAGCCTTGGAAGAATCCATTGATTCCTCTAGAGCATAACGACCGTCCTGAGCCCCAGGTGCTAATGACAGATGGAATAAAATAGTTTAGCCACGTCTTGGGGACAACCACTGCAGCCATGCTAGAGGGATTGGTTAAAATTCAAAGGGCAATAGCTCAATTAATATTGGTGGCTATTTACATTACCTCGTCGCCTGTGAGGGACGAAGCATGGAGACCGTGGGGAGGCAGATTCCTAACATTAGACAAACGTTATAAACAATTCTGAACTTATGTCTGGTCTTTTAGGTGATTTTTTAAAATTTTGTCTGGATCCCAGAAATCCTTTTTATCTATAACTTACTCCCATGTAATATAAACACTCAAATACCATTCAAATATTCACTTAAATGAAATAAATCTGCTTTACCACAGGGTTCTGTGTCCTTAAGAGCAGAGAGGTGGTTACTCAGCCAAAACAGAATGCTGTGTTGCTTCATGAGACCTTGAGGGTTTCTTTTTTTTTTTTTTAATGTGTTGACTATTTATTGTGTGTCAGATATCTTGAGGGGTTTTGTACCCAGGAATGTTCATTTGAGGGTTTTATAGTGACCATTTGGATAAAACTTTCAGAATAAGGTGGGAATATAATGGAGAGTGGGAAATTTGTCATCATCAGGGATGAACAATCTACAAATCTGTTTTCACACTGGTGTTCATCCAGTATTGCCATGGCATCAAAATACATCGCAGGTGTTGATTTCAAGTGTGAATACTGTGATGCTCTTATGGATACACAGAACCAGAACCACGTGATGATTTCTCTAAGCTGACATTGCCAGCCTGCCTAATGCTGTCTCTGTTCCAAGATTGCGTGTCATGAGCATGAGTAGCTGAGGGTCTCAAGACCCAGGAGGATCCCATTAGTCATCAGAGAGAAAACAGTGGGATTGCTATTGATATGTGCCCAAAGACACAAATGCATTTAGTACACTGGGCTAAGTGTTGGGAAAACCTACCAAAACACATAAACATTTCCATGACAACGGCATTGTCAAAGCTCCAACCTCATGTGAAAATATACTGTTCATGACAATAAATATATATTCAAAAACCCAGATTCATACACTGAAACACGTTTATATGCAAAATGAGCCTGAGTTAAGATCTAAGGTCAACAATATCACATCCAAATGTTCTGGGATGTATATATCTAATACTCACAATTTATAATTACATACCACCTATTTCACAATATGATGGCTTTTTGTAAAGCTTAGACAGAGTGAGATTATTTTTATTATTATACATTTTATTATTTACATTTTCTCCCAAGGAATCTGAGTAACATTCACAGAACATGGGATTTCCTGGGAAATACAGCACATATCTCATATGTATACGTCACTATACACACACACACACTCACACACGCACACACACTATATGTATAATATGGCAGAAGGGAGATGCAAAACCTTGATCAGTTGATATCTGGATTTAGTATTTATGAAGTAGTATCAAGGGAAGATCTAAGTATATTTTATTCCCAAACTATTGCTGCATTACTATAGGTAAAACATATAAAATATAAAATAGGATTTGGATCATATACTGTTCAGATATGATAATGTCCTGTAAAGTCATTTTTTCTTTTTCTCTGTTTTAAAAATGTATTTATTTACTAACAGGAGAAACCTAACAGAAGACCATGGGGAGTGGGAAGGGGGAAAAACAGTTAGGGAGAGGGAAGGAAGCAAATCAAAAGAGACTCTTGAATACTGAAAACAAACTAAGGGCTGAAGAGGGAGGGGGAAGGGGAAGAAGGGTGGTGGTCATGGAGAAGGGCACTTGTAGGGAAGAGCACTGGGTGTTATATGGAAACCAATGTGCCAATAAACTATATTTAAAAATGTATTTATTTAAATTGAAGTGAGTTAACATACAGTGTAATAGTGATTTTGGAAATAGAATCCCGGATTCAACTCTTACATATAATACCCAGTGCTCATTCCTACAAGTGTCTACCTTAGTTAATGCTTGTCATCTATTTAACCCATTCCCCCACCTCCATTCCAGCAACTCTAGGTTTGTTTTCTGTATTTAAGAGTCTCAGATGATTTCCCTCCCTCTCTGTATTTAACTTATTCTTCCTTCCCCTTCCCCATGTTGATCTGTCATGGTTATTAAATTCCACATATATGTGAAATCATATGATAGTTATCTTATTCTGCCTGACTTATTTCACTTAGCATAATAGACTCTAGTTCCATCCACATTGCTGCAAATGGCAAGAATTCATTGTTTCATCATCAAGTAGTATTCCATTGTATATATATCACTTCCTTTTTTTTAAATGTTTTAATGTTTTTATTTATTTTTGAGAGAGAAAGAGAGATAAAGTGTGAACAAGGAGAGACAGAGAGAGAGGTAGACACAGAATCTAAAGCAGACTCCAGGCTCCAAGGTTTCAGCACAGAGCCCGACGCGGGGCTCGAACTCATGAACTGTGAGATCATGAGCTAAGCCAAAGTCAGACGCTCAACAATAAGCTGTCCAGGAGCCCCAATTTACCACATCTTCCTTACCCATTCATCAGTCGATGGGCATTTGGGCTCTCTTCATACATCGGCTCTTGTTGATAAAACTACTAGAAGCATCAGTGTACCGGCGCCCTTCTGAATCAGCATTTTTGTATCCTTTGGACCAATACTGGGTCATAGGGTAGTTCTATTTTTAATTTTTGAGGAACCCTCATGCTGTTTTCCAGAGTTCCCACCAACGGTACAAAAAGATTCCTATTTTCCATATCCTCGTCAACATCTAGGGGTTCCTGAGTTGCTCATTTGAGCCATTCTAACAGGAGTAAGCTGATATCTCACTGTGGTTTTGACTTGTATTTCCTTGAAGATGAGTGATGCTGAGCATCTTTTCAAGTGTGTGTTTGCCATCTGGATGTCTTTGGAAAAGTATCTGTATCTTCTGCCCACATCTTCATTTGATTATTTACTTCTAGACTGTTGAGTTCATGAGCTCTTTATAGATTTTGGATACTAACCCTTTATCGAATAAGTCATTTGCAAATATCTTCTCCCATTCCACCTCTATAAGCATTATTTTTAATGGATTGGCTCACAAACTTAAATTAACCAACGCATATAACTCACATTGGTGCTTGTCCAACGTTGCACAAAATTACCCATAAGTACCAACTGCTGTATCACCAGCCGATGCTTTTAAAGTCACCGGAAGGTGTGCATCATACCCTCCCCATTCCATGAGATGGAGGCCACATAACAGCACTATCACAACGATGACATCACTCTAGGACCTGACTTCTGAATAGCTTTACCAGGATTAATTGTAGCAGGATTTTCTCTGACTAAAACTTTGTTTTTCCCACAGTTACCCTCCTACTCCTAGGGAGAAGCTGTGATACAGTCAATCTATGAACCTTCTAACAGAGCCATGATCACAATACAAGAATAAAAGATACGCATCCAGCAATTGATAAAAACTAAAACGTTAATATTTCCTACAGTATCTTACCATATTTCAGTGGTTCATTATCTTAATTTGCTGTGCTTTGACGGTATGTATGTTAATATTTTTTTGCAATTAGATATGGAGTAATGTTCCCAAAGTAGGTGAAATTAGAAAAACCTATGGATTTTTCAAAATAATAATATGGTGCAAATGCTCTAGGAACAGTAAATCACCATCTCCAAAGTTGCAATCAGTCCACAAACATAAAGTATGAGCACTCACTTGCATAAATGAATGATAAGGAAATACCCTTGAGAGTTATCAGGACAAATGTTGGATGACACATGCAGGAAGCAAAATCCTTAAGGCTCTGGAATTCAAAGCCTTGCATCAAAGAGTCTTCCCCAAGTCATGGGGAGTCATAGCCCCAACACCTTCCTCATTGCTCCTGCCACCTCCTTGTTCCTCAGGGTATAGATGAAGGGGTTGGCCATGGGAGTGACGATGGTGTAGAAGAGAGAAATGAACTTGCCCTGATCCTGGGAGTGGTTTTTGCTGGGCTGCAGGTAAGCATAGATGGCCGTGCCATAGAACAGGGAGACGACCGCGAGGTGGGACCCACATGTCCTAAACACCTTCCTCTGTCCTGCAGCTGACTTTATTCTTAACACTGCCCTGACAATCCGAACATAGGAGAATGTGATTAATGCCACAGGTATGAAAAGAAAGATCATACTGAAAAATAAGATCTCAGACTCATACACAGTGGTGTCAACACAGGCAAGCTTGAGCAGTTGGGGGACCTCACAGAAGAAGTGGTCTATTTTATTTCTCCCACAAAGTGGAATAAGAAAGATGAGCACTGTCTGCAATGCAGAGTACATAAAAGAAAAGAACCATGATACAGAAGCCATCAGGGCACAAAGACGAGGGTGCATGATCACCGTGTAGTGCAGGGGCCTGCAGACGGCTGCGTAGCGGTCAAACGCCATCATCCCTAAGAGGATGCATTCTGTGCCTCCCAACCCTAGAGAGACGAACAGCTGAGCTACACAGCCACCAAGGGAGATGGACTTGTCTGCCTTCCTGAGATGGACCAGGAGCTGAGGGACAGTGCTGGTCGTGTAACACAGGTCCAGAAAGCTCAGGTTGGAGAGGAAAAAGTACATGGGAGTGTGAAGTTGTGGGTCCAGGCGGGACAGTGCGATGATGGTTGTGTTTCCCAGCAGGGTGAGCAGATAGAAGATCAGGAGAACCACAAAGAGGACTCTCTCCAGTTGAGGCCGGTCAGAGAAACCCAACAGGATAAACCCAGTGAAAGAACTGCCATTTTTCTGCTCCATCCTTTCTTACCACATTTACATTCAAGACCAAGTACTTAGCAATGTTTAAAAGAAATCTTCAAAAAGAAAAAAAGTTGTCAGTGTTTGAATTCATTATATGAAAAGACAAGGCCATGGACTTTATGAGTAATAATTTGAATACATGATGTACTCAATGAAATGACATAGCTTATATCAATACGGTTCGCATTATCACAAAATGTAAATCATTAATGTATAAGAAAAAACAAATAATGGATTATTTGTCTGCAGCAATCATAGGAATATAAGTTGTATCAGTCTGCACTTACTAAGACTTAAAGTACTGTAAAAATGTATAAGGGAAAACGAGGGAGAGCTATCAGAAAGAATCAAACAGATGCAGAGAGAAGAGATGTTCTAACAATATATATCCCATTTTACTACACAACTGGATTTGCTCACACCTTTCATGTATTAAAATATAATAAGGGAGAACATAAGTGGCTCAGTTGGTTAAGCATCTGATTTCAGCTGGGGTCATGATCTCATGAGTCATGAGTTCAAACACTGTGTCAGGCTCTTTGCTGACAGCACCATGCCTGCTTGGAATTCTGTTTCTTCCCCTCACTCTTTGCACCTTCCTTGTTTCCTCTCTCTCTCTCTCTCTCACTCTCTTAAAGTAAATAAATAAACATTTAAAATATATACACATGTAATACAACATAATGTTGAAAAACCTTTTGATGTAGGAACTTAAGACCTAGAATGTACTTATACAAAGAATTCAATTACATTCAAAATCACTACTATTTGTGCATCAACATTTTGGCCATGTTACCTCTCTAACTAATGTATTGTATCTCAGAAAGCCACACAATTTTTTTTGGTATGGGAGGAAAACAACTAAATACTAAGAGAGAACCTGAGAACATCACCATTCATTTACAGTGCTTACATTTGCCTGAAGCATGTTTCAAAATACATACCAATTTAACACCAACTCTGAAAATTCATGGGCCATGCAGAGCCAGCCAGAGTCAGAACTCTAAAATCCATTGGCCAACACTTTCCTCTTCCTTCAGCGGATTTCTATTTCACTCATAACCAACTAGAGATCATAAAATTCCTGAAAGAGGTAGGAATCTTCCTTAGTGACATCCTAATCAGAATGAACATTTAAAAAATTTATCCAACCATGTAATTATGTACCATCTGTAATCTTTTACATCACTCCCTATGATAAAAATAAGTATTAGATAAACACACAGAGATAAAGACAGATTCATTTTGAAAGCAATGACAGGTCAAGGAGCTATAATGCAAAACTTACAGTGTTATAAAGAAAGGCTTAAAGGAATCAATATTTTGGTAGTATAAAAAATTTGAGACATCTGTCCACATTACATCAAGTATCACCTTTCTGGGAGCTATCTTGCGGAGTTAGTGACACTGGACCAAACACATTGTGGGATATGAGGCTGGGTGATGACCATTTGCATCCAATGCTTACTACTGAAGAAGAAGAATAGTTATAAACTGACCAAAGAGGCATCAGAAAATGAGCATATCATTTCTATCCTTTTCAAAAGGTTGGGCATACAGTGTACTTTTATTTCTTCTAAGACTTTTAAACTCTGAATTAGTTTTGGGATAGAACCTATTGATGTGTGAAAGCAACTGGTACAAAATGGGCATAAAGCTATTCCTAATATTTGAGGAGAGGATGTGGTATTTCATGCTGTTTTATACCTCCTTTATTTCTTGTAAACATATGATCAGTGGTCTCCACAAAAGAAACTTCTTAAAAGAAATAATTATAAAGTCATCTGTGACAGTCTAAACGTGCAACAACATGAGGTGTCCTCTGACTCACACCTTCTCAGGAGAGCAACTAACGACATATCATGGTCAGTCTCATGCACATGCACATGCACGCATACAGATGCATTTATCTGAATTCAATTGCTACAAACTTTTAATGTGCCTGAGAAAGGAAGCACGACCAAAGTGAGGAAGAGCAAAAATAAAATGTAAACTCATCCCAAGAAAACACCAATATACTACTGCACCATGAGGATAAAATAATGATATATTTTAACAATATTACATCAATAAGGACAAAGAAGGCAGTTGAGAAAAATAAAACCTCGGTGAGATGAACTTGTACATATGATTTGCCACTTTCCTGGGTTGTGTGTGTGTGTGTGTGTGTGTGTGTGTGTGTGTAAAAGAATGGGTAATGGCTATGTATCCAACAGGTATAAAAATGATTACGATTTTCATGTGAAAAATAAAATATCATGGGGCGCCTGATCAGTTAAGCATCCTACATGGCTCAGGCCATGATCTCTAGGTTCATGAGATTGAGCCCCACATCAGGCTCTGTGCTGACAGTGCAGAGCCTGGAGCCTGCTTCCAATTCTGTGTCTCCTCCCCCAACCCCCTCTTTCCCTGCTCATACTATGTCTTTCTATCAAAAATAAATAAATATTTTTTAAAATGTAAAGAAAAGACATATTATTTATATGTATATATATAAAAAGAAAGACAAAATACCAGACACAGGAGCTGCGCACTAAAGCAACACCAGAATGTCATCGTCTCTGTGTGTTACAGTTGAGTCGAGTGAGAGCACACCAGGAGGGATCTACAGTCCTCATGTCATAGTCCATCATCTCACTGCTATTGCTTTTCCTCATGACAATTCAGGAAAATTATTATCCTTCAGTAACACTGGAATAGGGAGAGATCAGGCTGTGAATTGCGTTCTCCCATCGATTTTCAAGGGGACAATCTGCTGATCTGGGTCATTTTATTTCCTTTCTCCTCCCCCACTCTACATTCACCACTTTTTTTTTCTAAATTTATTTTTGAGAGAGACAGAATGCAAGCAGGGGAGGGGCAGAGAGAGAGGGAGGGAATCTGAAGCAGGTTCCAGGATCTAAGCTGTCAGCACAGAGCCCAACATGGGGCTCGAAATCATGAACCATGATATCGTGACCTGAGTCAAAGTTGAGCACTCAACCGACTGAGCCACCTAGGCAACCCCATCCACCACTCTTAAAGCAAGTGTACCACACAGGGCCATCTTCCAAGAGAATGACATGTGTCCACTGAGGTTAATGGGAAATTTCATTTCTTTTCCTTCTTATCATATTTTTTTATTTTTAAAAATAGTTTATTGTCAAATTGGTTTCCATACAATACCCAGTGCTCTTTCCCACAAGTGCCCTCCTCCATCACCACCACGTCTTCTCCCCTTCCCCCTTTTCCTTCAACCCTCAGTTTGTTTCCGGTATTCAATAGTTTCTCAAATTTTGCATCCCTCTCTCTCCCCAACTCTCTTTCCCTCTTCCCCCTGGTCCTCCATTAGGTTTCACCTGTTCTCCTGTTAGACCTAGGAGTGCAAACATATGGTATCTGTCCCTCTCTGCCTAACTTATTTCGCTTAGCATGACACCCTCGAAGTCCATACACTTTTCTACAAATGGCCATATTTCATTCTTTCTCTTTGCCATGTAATACTCCATTATATATATATATATATATATATATATATATATATATATATATATATATACCACATCTTCTTGATCCATTCATCAGGTGATGGACATTTAGGATCTTTCGATCTTTGGGCTATTGTTGACAGTGCTGCTATGAACATTGGGGTACATGTGTCCTTATGCATCAGCATTTCTGTATACCTTGGGTAAATCCCTAGAAGTGCTATTGCTGGGTCATAAGGGAGTTCTATGGATAGTTTTTTGAGGAACCTCCATACTATTTTCCAGAGTGGCTGCACCAGTTTACATTCCCACCAACAGTGTAGGAGTGTGCCCATCTCTCCACACCCTCGCCTTCTTATCATATTTAAAGACTGGTGAAATTAGACTAAGAACCGTCATCTATGCTTGGTACATCAAATGACTCGATGCAGTAAGAGAGATTGATTCCTCTCTGAAAAACTATGTAAATGATACTGGCTGGAAATATTGAACACGTCCTTCCACGGCACAGGAGCAAAGTGTGCGTCCCGAGCAACTATATGATATGACATGTACAGGAAAGTCCAGTTCTAGATTACACATAGATTACTACTTCGCATGTGAAAGATAAATACTTGAAAAAAGCACAGGTTATATATGGAGAGAAATAAATGTTATGAGTTAAAGTGAAAACAAACAGAATCTAGAAAACAAAAACATTGTCATTCTATGTAGTATTTAGTATCAAAAAGGTATATAATTAAAATGACATCTCAGAAGAACACAATTTCACAATAATAATTAAGAGACGTGCCTCAAATATGAGAGGTTAAATCCCAGTGTAACACACACAATGCGATAGAGGTGGACTTTCCAATTACCATAATAGCTCAATACTGACATACAATTCTAAGTTTTAGTGGAAGAATACATATTTCCACAAAACTAGATGCTCAGTATGCACACTACACATTTTAAACACAAAGATCTCAAGACAATGTCTCTAAGATATTTCAAATATATAACATTCACTGATATATTGACACACACACTGGGCCCCATCCAGTTTCTGAATGAATCCTGGAAAGTGCGGACAGGATTTCCACAGCCTCAGTGCCAGGACTGAATCGCTACTGCTTTCATGATGCTTCCCTCTCATAGGTCTGAGCTGACCTCAGATATAGGAGAACAGACTCCCGATGACAATAGAGGACGAGCAAATGAGGGCATGCTGCCATCACTAGACAGGAAATGAGAGAGCTGATGGACACTGACGCTGCTGCACAGCAGGTTCCATGGAAGAAAAGGGTGAAGGAGGAATTGCACTGCGTGTTGTTTATTCAGGGAATGCTCTCAGGAGAAACGGGGTGAGGGAAGGAAAACAGATCAAAGAATGCTGCTAAACAAAGATTTGGTCTCCAGTGGAACAGAGCAGGAGCCTGATCCCATGAGAAGCTGGACAGAACTCTCCAGTAGAACCATCCATGTGTGACAGTAGAAATACTCTGTCCTCACTGCCTAATACTACAGCCACTCTGCACCTGTCACCACCTGAGCATTTAAAAGGTCCTAGCCAAGAAACAGAATTTTACATTTTATTTAACTTTAATTGTTTAAATGTAAATAGCTTCCTGTGCCTACTTACTAAAGCATTAGACACCACAGCTCTGGAGCATGAATTGCATCAGATTCACTCCTGCTTTGGCATTGGAAGCCTTTGTATATCCCATAAATCTGACACTGGCTGTGAGCTGCCCTCACCATGTTCCCCAGACCGTCTGGCAATGAGGCTCCCTTCAGCTAAGGGCAATGCTCTCAAGAAGGGAATGGCTAGGAACCTCGGAGCCCACACTCGTAACAAATAGGGTTTGGATTGGAGCACCACCAGGTGAAGGGCATCTGAGCAGGTCCCCAACAGTGTTCTTACCAGAGTCCATTCATGATCGTGGGCAAGGATAGAAGGTTGGGACCTAGTGTACTCACACATCACCTCAGTGCAAACACACACACGCACACACACACACGCACACACACCCACACACACATACATCATCTCAATGCAACCATACACTCGCATGCATACATGCACACACAGACATATACACATACACACATGTACACACACAACTTCTCTTTGCCTAATTCATCAGTTAGGTATATACTGAGGTTTTCTCCTGCCTTTTTCTGCTTCAGGCTGGTATTTGTACTCAATTGAAGGATTATAGTGTCTTATTAACAATAAAGCAGGGGCGCCTGGTGGCTCATTTGGTTAAGCATCTGGCTACGGCTCAGGTCATGATCTCACGGTTCATGGGTTCGAGTCCGCATGAGACTCTGTGCTGACAGCTAGCTCAGAGTTTGGAGCCTGCTTCAGATTCTGTATCTCCCTCTCTCTGACCCTCCTCTGCTCGCACTCTCTCTCTGTCTCTCAAAAATAAAAATTTTCAAAAACATTAAAAATTAAAAAAACAATAAAGTCAAGTAAAGATGCGTTGACAAAATATTCACTAAATGTAACTTCGTGTTGTAATTTTCAACATAGTATTTTTAGAACTCAATGTATATTTCAAATATTTGGTAACTCCTATGGGACAAAATGAACAAGTAATATAAATATTGACACTGTGTTTAAGCATAGAGGACAAATACGTAATATCACAGATAATAAGGAACCAAAAGAGGGAATAAAAGCATATACTCTAATATTTTTATATATATGCGTAGTCTATTGCTCTATTACTGAAGGGCATATTTTATTACCACCTAATATAAATATTTAAATTGTTTTCCACATGTGCATACAGAGGTATAATGAACATACTACAGTAAATGAAATGTCTAGGAACAACCTGTTGTTGTTGTCTTTAATCAATAAGTTTAGTGCTTCTATTTGGTAAATCTCCACAATCTGTTACTTTAGACAATTAACCATATACACAAATCAATACAAACTTTTTGTTTCAAGAACAATTGCAACTGAAAATAAACTAACTGGCCAATTCCTAAAGCTACACAGAGACTGAATTCCATACCACTCACCTCTATTCACCTTCTCTGTGGATTCAAAGCCAATTCTCTACTTCATGCCAAGTTACTCCCTAAGTACAGGCCTGGGGATAGAAATGCGGAATGTAGAATTATGTTTGCAGTAAATGCAAAGGGTGACGATACCAACACTGGGCCATACATACATTTTTCATAAGCAAAAGGACACTTTCTCAGGATGACTTCACAGGTCTTCATGTGGTACCAGAGATCTGCACTTTGTCTCTAGAAGGTGGAAGAGGAGGGAAGTCACAAACTCTCAGTATGGTGTCTCGAGTATGATGACCTGTTTGTGTGACAGGGACACCCTTATGACCAGGTTAGAGGGTGCTGTGACTCTGAGCTATAACTGTGCTGGTGCAGAGAACCAAGTCCCTTCCCCTGCTGATGTCTCTGGAGAACGGATGCCCTACACTCTTAATGAGCCCATGTCACTAAGCTGCCCAGGGCTGGCAACCCTCAGGGACAATGACTATGGAGGACAATGCCTGAGGAGACTTAATCTGTCTCTTCTGTTAGTTCACATATCTGACAGAGGACATAAGTCCCTAGACCTCCCTAGCTACCTTAGCTCCAATCTGTGAGCATGGAAGGTTTTTATAACTTTTTGTGTCTTCTTCAGTTTCTTTCATATTCTTTCTATACTTCTCAGCATATAGATTTTTCACCTCTTTGGTTAGGTTGATTCCTAGGTATTTTATGGTTTTGGTGCAATTGTAAATGGGATTGATTCCTTGATTTTGCTTTCTGTTCCTTCATTATTGGTGTATAGAAATGCAACCAATTTCTGTGCATTTTTATATACTGTAACTTTGTTCAATTCATGGATCAGTTCTAGCAGGGTTTTTTTTTTTTTTTTTTTTGGTAATCTTTTGGGTTTTCCATATGGAAAGAGTATCATGTCATCTGGGAAGAGTGAAAGACTGATGTCCTACTTGCCAGTATGGATGCCCTTTATTCCTTTGTGTTGTCTGATTGCTGAGGCTAGGACTCCTAATACTATGTTGAATACCAGTGATGAGAGTGGACATCCTTACTGTGTTCCCGACCTTAAGGGAAAGCTCTCAGTTTTTCTCCATTGAGGATGATATTAGCAGTGGGTCTTCATATATGTTTTATGATCTTGAGGTGTATGATCCCTCTATCCCTACTTTCTTGAAGTTTTTATGAAGAAAGGATGCTCTATTCTGTCAAGTGCTTTTTATTCATCTCTTGAGATGGTCATGTGGTTCTTGTCCTTCCTCTTATTGATGTGATGGATCACATTGATGATTTTGCAAATACTAAACCAGCCCTGCATCAATGGTATGAATCCCACTTTTCTGTGCTGAGTAAGTCTTTTAATATATTGTTGGATCTGGTTGGCTAGTATCTTGTTGAGGATGTTTACAACCATGTGAATCAGGGTAATTGGCCTGTAGTTCTCTTTTGGGGGGTCTTTGCCTGGTTTGGAATCAACATAGCTGGCTTCAAAGAATGAGTTTGGAAGTCTTCCTTCCATTTGTATTTTGTGGAACATCTTTTTTTTTTTTTTTTTTGTAAATAGTTTATTGTCAAATTGGTTTCCATACAACAATCAGTGCCCTTCCCCACAAGTGCCCTCCACCATTACCACTACCTTTTCCCCCCGTCCCCCACCCCTTTAACCCTCGGTTCCTTTTCAGTATTCAATAGTCTCTCAGGTTTTGCATTCCTCTATCTCCCCAACTCTCTTTCCCTCTTCCTCTCCCCCTGGTCCTCCATTAGGTTTCACCTGTTCTCCTGTTAGACCTAGGAGTGCAAACATATGGTATCTGTCCCTCTCTGCCTGACTTATTTCGCTTAGCATGACACCCTCGAGGTCCATCCACCTTGCTACAAATGGCCATATTTCATTCTTTCTCATTGCCGTTTAATACTCCATTGTATATATATATAACATCTTGATCCATTCATCAGTCCATTGATGGACATTTACGATTTTTCCATGATATGGCTATTGTAGAACGTGCCGCTATGAACATTGGGGTACATGTGCCCCTATACATCAGCACTTCTGTATCCCTTGGGTAAATCCCTAGGAGTGCTATTGCTGGGTCATAGGGGAGATCTATGGATAGTTTTTTGAGGAACCTCCACACTGTTTTCCAGAGCGGATGCACCAGTTTACATTCCCACTAACAGTGTAGGAGGGTGCCCATCTCTCTAGACCCTCGCCAGCATTTATAGTCACTTGATTTGTTCATTCTAGCCACTCTGACTGGCGTGAGGTGGTATCTCAGTGTGGTTTTTGATTTGTGCAACAGCTTTAAGAGAACTGATGTTAACTCTTCTTTAAATGTTTGGTAGAATTCCCCTGGAAGTCATCCTACCCTGGACACTTGTTTTGGGGGAATATTTCTGATTACTAATTCGTTTCCTTTAATGGTTATGGGTCTGTTCAAATTTTATATTTCTACCTGTTTCAGTTTTGGTAGCTTATAAGTTTCTAGAAATTTGTCCAATTCTTCCAGATCGCCTGGTTTATTGGTATATTTTTTGTAATTCTTCAAAGTTGGTTGTAATATGTCCTCCTTCAATCTTTATTTTATTTATTTGGGTCCATTCCTTTTTCTTTTTGATCAAACTGGGTAGGGGTTTATCAGTTCCTGCATCCATTGATTCGTTCTAATCTTTTTTTCTTTTTGCTTTCAGTAGCACTGATTTCTGCTCTAATCTTTATAATTTCCCATCTTCTCCTTGTTCTGGTTTTATTTGCTGTTTTTTTTTCCAGCTCATTACAGTGTAAGGTTAGGTTGTGTATCTGAGACCTTTCTTCCTTCTTTAGGAAGGCCTGAATTGCCATATGTTTCCTCTTACGATGACCTTTGCTCCATTCCAGAGGTTTTGGGCTATATGTTGTAATTTTCATTGGGTTTCATGTAGGTTTTAACTTCTGCATTAACTTCTTGCTTACCCATTTTTTTCTTTAGTAGGATGTTATTTAATTTCCAAGTATTTTTTCTCGTGGTTGCTTTTGAGTTTCATAGCATTGTGGTCTGAAACTATGCATGGTATCATTTCGATCTTTTTGTACTTGTTAAGGGCGATTTGTGTTCTTTTTTTTTTTTTTTTAATCTATTCTGGAGAATGTTCCATGTGCACTCAAGAAGAATGTGTACTCTTCTGCTTTAGGATGAAATGTTCTGAATGTATCTGTTAAGTCCATTGGTCCAGTGTCTCATTCAAAGCCATTGTTTCCTTGTTGATTTTCTGCTTCGATATGTGTCCTTTGCTGTAAGTGAGGTGTTGAAGTCCTCTACTATTATGTTATTATTATCAATGAGTTTCTTTATGTTTTGTAATTAATTGAATTATATATTTGGGTTTTCCCACATTGGTGGCATAAATGTTTACAATTATTAGATCTTCTAGGTGGATAGACTCCTTAATTATGATATAATGCCCTTTTTCCTATTTCATTACAGTCTTTATTTTAAAATCAAATGGTCTGATATAAGTATTGCTAATCCACCTTTCTTTTGGTGACCTTTAGCATGATAGATGGTTCTCCATCCCCTTTCTTTCAATCTGAAGGTGTCTTCAAGTCTAAAATAGGTCTCTTGTAAACAGCATATAGATGGATCCTATTTTCTTATCCATTCTATTACCCTGTGCCTTTTGATAGGAGCATTTAATCCACTGGCATTTAGAGTGAGTGCTGAAAGATATGAATTTAGTGCCATTGTGTTGCCTGTAGTATTGGAATCTCTGGTGGTATTCTCTGGTACCTTTCTAGTCTATGCTGCTTTTGGTCTTTTTTGTTTTGTTTTGTGTTTTCTCCCCTCAGTCTCCCTTAAAATTGGAAGGGGACTTTTAAGAGTCCCCCTTAAAATTGCAAAACTATTTAGTGGTCACAAACTCAGTTGGTTATTGTTTATCTGGGAAACTATTTAATCTCTTTTTCTATCTTGAATGAGAGCCTTCCTGGGTAAAGAATTCTTGGCTGCATATATTTCTGATTCAGCACATTGAATATATTCTGCCACTCCTTTCTAGCCTGACAACTTTCTGTGGATAGGTCTGCTGGGAAAGTGATCTGTCTTTCCTTGTAGGTTAAGAACTGTTTTTCCCTTTCTGCTTTCATGGTTTTTTCCTTACCTGAGTATTTTGTGAATTTCACTATGAAGTGTTTTCTTGGTGGAGCGTTGAATCTAACGCAAGTTCTCTGTGTATCCTGGGTTTTAATGTCTTGTCTTTCCCTATATCAGGAAATTTTCCATTATGATATGCTCACATATTTTCTACCCCTTTCCTCTCTTTCTATCGCTTTTTCTCTTACAAAACAGTAATCATCAAGACTCTATGGTACTGGCATTAAAACAGATACACAGATCAGTGGAACAGAATAGAGAAACCAGAAATAGGCCCACAAACATATGGCCAACTAATCTTTGACAAAGCAGGAAAGAATATCCAATGGAATAAAACAGTCTTTTCAGCACATGGTGTTAGGAAAACTAACACTTTTGCGACATGCAGAAAGAAAAGAACCTAGACCACTCCCTTACACCATAATCAAAAATAAACCCATAATGGATGGAAGACAAGAAGCCATCAAAATCCGAGAGGAGACAGAGGGAAAAAATCTCTTTGACCTTGGCTGCAGCGACTTCTTACTCAATACGTCTCTGGAGGCAAGGGAAACAAAAGTAAAAACGAACTATTGGGCTCTCAAGATTAAAACCTTCTGCACAGTGAAAGAAACACTTGGCAAAACTGAAAGGCAACCTATCGAATGGGAGGAGATATTTGCAAATGATGGATAAAGTGTTACTATCCAAAATCTGTAAATAATTCATCAAACTCAAAACCCAAAAACTAAATAACCTAGTGAAGAAATGGGCAAAGACATGAATAGACACTTTTCCAAAGACATGCAGAAGGGTAACAGACACAGGAAAAGGTGTTCAACATCACTCATCATCAGGGAACTACAAATTAAACCATAATGAGATACCACTTCACGATTGTTAGAATGACTAACATTAACGACTCAGGCAAAAACAGATGTTGGCAAGGACGCAGAGAGGAACTGTAACCCTTTTGCACTGCTGGTGGGAAGGAAAATTGGTGCATCCACTCTGGAAAACAACATGGAGGCTCCGCAAAAAATTAAAAATAGAACTGCCCTAGCCCCAGAAATTGCACGACTAGATATTTATCCAAACGATACAGATAGGCTGATTCAAAGGGGCACATGCATCTCAATGTTTATAGCACACCATCAACAATAGTCAAAATATGGAAAGAGCCCAAATGTCCATTGAGAGATGAATGGATAGAGAAGATGTGGAATATATATACAATGAAATATTACTCAGCGATCAAAAAAATTAAATCATTCCACTCACAACATAGAATGAACTAGACTATGTGAAATTAGTCAAAGAAAAACATCACATGACTTCGCTCGTATGTTAAATTTAAGACACAAAACTGGTAAACATAAAGAAGGGAAGCAAAAATAAGATAAAAAACAGGGAGGGGGACAAAACATAAGAGACTCTTAAATACAGAGAACAAACTGAGGCTGCTGGAGGGATTGTGTGTGGGGGGATGGGCTCACTGGGCAAGGGGCATTAAGGAGGACACTTGTTGGGATGAGTACTGGGTGTTATACATGGGGGATGAATCACTGGAATATACTCCTGAAATCATATTGCGCTATATGTTGACTTACTTGGATATAAATTTTAAAAATTTAATAAATAAAAAAATAAAGGCTACAACATCGCATTCACTTGTTATGGGATGTTTATTTTTTATTAATCATTCAGAATTGTATAACAGTTATTTCTCACTGAGATGGCTACTTGTAAAGATAAGACATATAGAGAATTTTAATAATAAACATACAAATTTTGTTTTTATTTAAGTTTCCTCCTGCTGGATCTAAGCAATCTGCACAGAACATGGAAATCTGGGAAATAGTGTTCATTCCCCATATTTTTGTAATAAGTCACTGCATTCAAATATATGGGGCACTTGGAAGATGTGTGATATAAAAGCCTTGATCAGTAGAAGCCTGGATAAAAGAATCTGAAAATGGTACAAAGAGAGGATCTAAATATATTTTACCATTTAAAACTTATTTTACCATTCAAAACATGGAGAGGGGCCCTTGTGGGGAAGAGCACTGGGTGTTATATGGCTCACAAACTGTAAATAACTAATGTGCATACCTCACACTGGTGTTTCTCTGACTTTGCACAAAATTACATGTAAGCATCAGCTGGGCGAGTTCCCAATGTCATTGGCAGGTATGCATCACACCCTTCCCCTCTGTGACATGAGTTCTACAGAAAAGCACTGTCACACCTGTGAGGTCACACTAGGGCCTGATATCTTAATGGCTTTATCAATATTGATGTTGGTAGGTTTTTTCGACCTGGGAGTTTTTTACACTGCTGCCCTATGTACTTCATGAAAACCCTCTGGTGCAGTCAACATATGGACCTTCTATCAAAGCCATTATCAAAATGCAAGAAAGAGTGATATGCCTCCAACAATTACTAGAAAACTCTATATATTAGTATTTCTGGGGAACCTGGGTGGCTCAGTCACTTAGGCATCTGACGCTTGACTTCAGTTCGGGTCATGATCTCACAGTTTATGAGTTCCAGTCTCACATTACGCTCTGTGCTGGCAGTTTGGAGACTGCTGGGGATTCTCTCTCTCCCTCTCTCAGTCCCACCCTTGCTCCTGCTTACTCTCTCTCTCTAAATAAATAAATAAACAAACAAACAAACATTAAAACAAATTTAATATATAAATATTTCTGACACTGTATTAGATGTTTATATTCTTATGTTGCTGTGGTTTTATTGTATGTGTGTAGATGTCTTTTGACAATTCGAAAAAGAATAGTATTCCCCGAAGGGGCTGAAATAAGAAAAATCTGTGGAGCTTTTTGAAATAATAATATGATGCAGATGTCATAAGAACATTAAGTCAGCATCTCTGTAGGCTGCAATGAATCCATGAATTCAGAGTTTGAACATTCACTTGAATAAAAGAATGAGATAAGAATATTCCCTTGAGAGTGGTCCGGGGAAATGTTGGATGACATGTGCAGGACACAAAAGCGTAAAAGCTCCCACATTCAAGGTCTTCCATCACAGGGTCTTACCCCCAGTCATCTGGAGTCATAGCCCCGACAGAAAACTTTCTTTATTGCTCCCATCACGTCCTTGTTCCGCAGGGTATAGATGAAGGGGTTGGCCATGGGGGTGACAATGGTGTAGAAGAGAGAAACGAACTTGCCCTGATCCTGGGAGTGGTTGTTGCTGGGCTGCAGGTAAGCATAGATGGCTGTGCCATAGAACAGGGAGACCACCGTGAGGTGGGACCCACAAGTCCCAAATACTTTCCTCTGTCCTGCAGCTGACTTTATTCTTAACACTGCCCTGACAATCTGACCATAGGAGAACGTGATTAATGCCACAGGAATGAGGAGAGTGATCACAGCGGCAAGGAAGATCTCAGACTCATTCCCAGTGATGTCAACACAGGCAAGCTTGAGCAGTTGGGGGAACTCACAAAAGAAGTGATCTATTTTATTTCTGCCACAAAGTGGTACAAGGAAGACGAGCACTGTCTGCAATGAGGAGTTGGCAAAACCAATGAACCACGACGCAGAAGCCATCAGGGCACAGAGACGAGAGTGCATGATCACCGTGTAGTGCAGGGGCCTGCAGACGGCTGCAAAGCGGTCAAATGCCATCACCCCTAGGAGGATACATTCTGTGCCTCCCAACCCTAGAGAGATGAACAGCTGAGCTACACAGCCACCAAATGAGAAGGACTTGTCTGCCCCCCCCCCCCCGAGATGAACCAGGAGCTGAGGGACAGTGCTGGTCGTGTAACACAGGTCCAGAAAGCTTAGATTAGAGAGGAAATAGTACATGGGAGTGTGAAGGTGTGGGTCCAGGCGGGACAGTGCAATGATGGTTGTGTTTCCCATCAGGGTGAGCAGATAGAAGATCAGAAGAACCACAAAGAGGACTCTCTCCAGTTGAGGCCGGTCAGAGAAACCCAGCAGGATAAACCCAGTGAAAGAACTGCCATTTTTTTGTTCCATCTTTTTGTACCATGTGTTTCCTGTCAAGATCAAGTGTTTAACAATTTTTAAAGATATATTCTAAGTAATAAAAAGTTATCAGTGGGTGATCATATTATGTTAAAGAACATGGCTATGGAATTTTATCAGTAATTACTTTAATCAGTGATGTACTCTTTGAAACTGAAATCACTTAACCATATATGTATTTTCCCATTTTTGCCAAAAGTAGATTATTAATATTTAACATAAAATAAATTCATGGACCTTGTGTTTGCACCTGTCACAGGTACAAAAGTTCTTTCAGTCTGATATTAATAGGACATAAAATACTTTGAATATATAGGTACTTTTAGAGAAAATGGTGATGAGGGGGAAAAGAGGGAGTAAAATCAGGATGAATAGGAAAGAGATGCAGACAGACGCAGAATCCTTATTTTAAATATGTATCTCAAAATTTTACATAACTAGATTTACACATGCCTCACATGCAGTACTTTATAATACAACACAATGTACTTATACAAAAAATTCAATTACATTCGAAATATCATGACTAGATCTGCAAATAAATACACATTGGTTTTTTTTCATGCTGTGGTAAAACAATTAAACAATCAGAGAGAACCAGAAAATACCACCCTTCAATTACAGCGTTAACTTTTGCTCTAATGATGCTTAAAATTTCCATTTAACAGAAACTCCAAAAGTTTATTGGCAGCATCAAATCAGCTGGGATCAGAACTCTAAAATCCATTTCCCAGCATTTTCTCTTCCTTCTATAGGTTTGTTACATCCATCAACTAGTGGCTGTAAAATTCCAAAAGATGTAGGGTTATTCCCTATGAACATTCTAATCACAAAAAAGTATTTTAAATAGATACCCAACCATGTAATTCTGTACAGACTGTAATGATTTACACTGCTCCTTATGGTAAATAAGTAATAGAAAAACACACAGAGCTAAAGACAGAAACACCCTCAAAGCAATGACAGGTCAAAGCACTATAATACAAAACTTAACATATACAATGGAAGGCATAAGCAAAACATTATTTTGTTATTACACAAAATCTCCGACATCCATCTATATTAGGTTAATTATCACTTTTCAGGAAGCTACCTTGTATAGTTAGTGACACTGGACCAAATTCATTGCCAGATATAAGACTAGGTGATGACCATTTTCATCCAATGCCTACGACTGAAGAAGAAGAATAGTTATACATTGACCAAAGAGGCATCAGAAAATGAGGATTTCAGTTCTACCATATTCAAATCATTGGGCGTACATTTTTAATTCTTCTAGGACTTTTAAAATCTGAATCATGTTTGGGGTTGGAACCACTGAGGAGTGAAAGAAATTAGTACAAAATTGGCATAAGATAAATGTTCATAAAATTTGAAAAAAGAATGTGATATTTCACACTATTTTATACTTCTTTTTCCTATAAAGATGTGACCAGTGATATGAGTGATATTTGATAAGCAAAATCTATGCACAAAATATTCTTAATATAGTTACTTACATAGGTGTTTGAGACCATCTAAATATGCAACACAAGAGAATATCGCGACTCACAAATGCTCAGAAGAGAAATGAACAAAAACCACAGTTCAGTCTCATGCAGACATGCGTGAATAGAGATACATTAACCTGAGATACATTCCTGATAAATATTAAAATGTGTCTAAGAGAGGAAACACTCACCAAAGTGAAGAAGAACAAACAAAATGCTAACTCATCCAAGGAAAACACTAATAAAATAATGCAACATTAGAATAAAATAATAATATATTTTAACATTATATAAATAAGTACTAAGAAGGCAGTTGAGAAAATAAGATGCTGGTGAGATGAACTTATAAAGTGATTTGCAATTTTATGGGATTATATGTGTTTGTGAGCTTATGTAATGTGGAATGCAACTACCATGATATGATAGGATAGGATAGGATATAGGGAAGTTCCGTTATAAAAATCACACATGAATTATTACTTTATATACAGAAAAAATAAATACTTGAAAAAAGCATACATTACGTATGTATATAATAGCCATAAAAATGATGTAATGGGAAATGACATCTCACAAAACACAATTTTAAAACAGTAATTAAGAGAACAAGTATCAAATGAAAGAGGTTAAATGTTTAGTACTGACACACATACGGAGATAGAGTGATTGCCATATGTGTTCAATGTTTTAGTGCAAGAACTAATACTTCCACAAACGAGATGCTCAGTTTGTGAGCACTACATATTTTAAAGTGAAAAGATCTCAAGATAATGTCTCTAAGATATTTCAAATATATAACATTCACTAATATACTGACATACACACTCTCTGCCCTATCCAGTTCCTGAATGAATCCTGGAAAAGTGTGGGCAAGATTTTTGAAGTCTCAGTGCCAGGACTGAATCACTACTGCTTTCATGATGCTTCATCCCATAGGTCTGAGCTGACCTCAGATATAAGAGAACAGGCCCCCAATGATAATGGAGGATAAGAAATGAGAGGATGCAGTCATCACTAGACAGGAAATGAGAGAGCTGATGGACACTGACTCTGCTGCAGGGCAGGTTCCATGGAAGAAGAGGGTGAAGGAGGAATTCCACTGCGTGTTGTCTATTCAGGGAATGTTTTCAGGAGACACGGGGTGAGGGAAGGAAGACAAAGCAGGGAATGCTGCTAAGCAAAGATGTGGTCTCCAGTGGAACAGAGCAGGAGCCCGATCCCATGAGAAGCTGGACAGAACTCTCCAGTAGAACCATCCATGTTGATGGTAGACATACTCTGTCCTCACTGCCTAATACTACACCACGCTGCACCTGTCACTACCTGAACATATAAAAGGTCCTAGCTAAGAAATGGAATTTTACATTTTATTAAATTTTAATGAATTTAAATATAAATAGCTTCCTGTGCCTACTTACTATAGCATTAGACAGCTCAGCTCTGGACATGAATTACATCAGATTCAGTCCTGCCTTGGCATTGGTAGCCTTTGTACATCCCATAAGTCTGACACTGTCTGTGAGCTGCCCCCCCCCCCTTCCCCAGACCACCTTGCAACGTGGCCCCTTTCAGCTGAGGGCAATGTTCTCAAGAAGGGAATGGCTGGGAACCTCGGAGCCCATGCTCATAACAATTAGGATTTGGATTGGAGCACCAGCAGGTGAAGAGGGTATGAGCAGGTCCCCAACAGTGTTCTTACCAGAGTCCATTCATGATCGTGGGCAAGGATGGAAGAATGGGACCTAGTGTCCTTCACAGGTCACCTCTTTTACATATCGCCTCAGTGAGATCACACACACACACACACACACACACACATACATACATACATCACCTCGTGTAATCACATACATGCACACACACACATACACATACACACTCACACACATACACAAACTTGTCATTTTCCTAATTCACCAATCAGGTAAACATTCAGCTTTCCTTCCAGTTGGTTTTCTTCATATTGATATTTGTATTGAAATGAAAGACCATCATTTCTTGTTAGCAATAAAGTTTAAGACAAGATGCATTGACACAACATTCACAGAATGGAAATACCCTGTTTTAAATTTCAGCATAGCATTTGGAAAACTCAGTACATATTTTAGATATTTCAGTTATACAAGGGAAAATGAGCATTTAGAAACCATAAATATCAACAATGAGTTTCTACATAAACAACAAATATCATCTAATATCACAGATAATAGGGAACCAGAAGGATAGCATAGAAACATGTAGTCTAATACTTTTACACATACACAGAGAGAGCACATTTTATTATCACTGAATATGCATGCTTAACTTACTTTCCACATGTGCATACAGACATGTAATGAATGAACTACATAGAATGAAATGTCTAGGAATGACTTGTTGATGTCTCTAATCATTAATTAAGTTTAGTTCTTCTATTTGATGAACTGTCATAGTCTGTTCATTTAGACAGTTCACCACCTATGCAAACAAGTACAACCTGTTTGTTTCAAAAACAATTGCAACTGAAACTAATTTAACTTCCCAATCTTAAAGCAAGAGAGAGAGACTTAGTTCCATTTTCACTCACCTTTATTCAACTTCTCAGTATGACCCAAGTTATTTCGCTATTTCCATTTCAAGTTACTGCCAAAATACAGTTCTGGTGATAGGAACATGGACATGTAGTATCAGTGTTTGCAGTAAATGCAAAGGTTGACTATACAGCACTGGGCCATCCATACATTTTTCATAAGCAAAATGACACTTTCTCAGGATGACTTCACAGGTCTTCAAGTGATACCAGAGATCAGCACTTTGTTTCTAGGAGGTGGAAGAGGAGAGCTGTCACAAACTCTCAGTATGGAGTCCTGAGTACGATGACCTGCCTGTGTGACAGGGACACCCTTATGACCAGGCGAGAGGCTGCTGTAACTCTGAGCTGTGGCTGGGCTGGCGCAGAGATCCACGTCCTTTCCCCTGCTGACGTCTCTGGGGAATGGATGCCCCACACTCTTAATGAGCCCATGTCACTCAGCTGCCCAGAGCTGGCAATCCTCAAGGACAATGACTATGGAGGACAATGCTGGAGGAGACCTAACCTGTCTCTTTTGTTAATTCACATATATGATAGGGAACAAATACCTCCCTAGACCTCCCCAGCTACCACAACTCTCATCTGTCATGACCTAGATGTTTTACAAGACACTTAAGATTTTTTTCCTCAAGACTGCCAAAATATTTACATATAAATATATAAGAAAGGTTCCATTCAGTTACTTAATTTCATGCTAACTGTTTGGGTGAATTCTTCAATTAATTTCATTCATAACTGAGTTATTTCAGATCACAGGGCTAAGTCTTAGACACATTCTAAGATTTAAGGTAAATATAAAGAGAGCAACCAAATTCTACCAAAATTCTAATGTGGCTAAGGGAAGAAAATCTCAAATGCTCTCAAACACTGTTCGGTTTATATCAATTGGTTTTGATGGTGTACTCAAACAATTTTTAAAACTATGTCTTTTTAACAAAACATACATCCTTTATTTAAATTCAACTTGTCTTTGCATTTCAGATCCAAATGATTTTGAGTTTACCAGGAGAGTTCAAATAATCACTAAGAAACATGGAAAGAAGTTGACAGGTGGTTATTGGCTGTTTCTCATAGATCCATGACTCCAGTTTCCTTTATCATGTTCAGCCTCAAGAGATAAAGTACCCCCTACTAAAAACATTCTTAGATTTGAATTTTCTCAGTAATTCAATTCCAGTTAGATCCCATCCTGATGGTTAAGGGGAGAACTGGCAAAGACAATACACTCTGGGTGTCCTGAAGAGGGAGGGGATTATACACCAATAAGTAACACTTTTCTTCCCAGGCCTCACTTGCTGCTGCCCACCTTCCATGGCCAAATCACTTGAAGAACAGTGTGGCACAATCTAGTGATGCTGACCCACATTTACAAACCTGGATGCCAACTGATCTAGAGTAATATTCAGTCACTTGTTTGAAGACACGTAGATAAGAATGTTCAATTGCACCACTGTATGTATGACCCAAAACCTGCAAACAATCCTAATGCCCATCAATCATAAACTGGGTGAATTGTGGCATGTTCATAGAAGAGATTACCCTACAATATGATTAAAACTACAGCTAAACAAATTGAAACACAAATTCTGAGTGAGTGATGCAAGTCACAAAGTAATCCATCCCCCTACATAAAGTTCAAAACCATGTAAACAGACTATTGCTTGACCCATCCCGCAGGTCAGTCAATGCAGGTCCTGAGGGAGGGAGAGAGAATTGGGGGGCAGGGTGCACAGGAAACGGAGGCAAGACAAGTCTCTGATCAAGCCTCGTTTATTGAGAAAACACACACTTCTTTTAAAGGCAGAAAACGGGCAACTTAACGTAAATCAGTTGCTAAGAAACAAGGGCAAGGATAAGAGAGAAACTAAAACTTGCAGTTTCAGCATAGCACAGTGCCTGGGAAACTGATAGGAAGGCCCAGCCTACAGTCCCTGAGCCTGGGAAACTGATAACGCAGCTCCGCTGAGCTGGGAGTGATGACGCAGTGCTGCTGAGCTGGGAGTGATAACAGTTCTGCAGAGCTGGAAGTAACAATATAGCTCTGCTCTGCGGGCTGCTGATCTTGCAAGGTCAAGGCACATATCTCTTCTTCCGGCAGCTCTTCTGGTGCAAGACACATCTCTTCTTCTCCGGCAGCTCCTGACAATTGCTTATGAACTCATAAATGCTTGGTAAGACTATAGGTATAGTCAAATTAATGATCAAAACTAAAAACAATATCAAAGCACTGATTACAACAAGTCACTAACAAAGGGAAGAGATTGGTATGTACTTGGGGACAGCCGTCAAAGGTTCTTTTGAACATTCTAGTTAAATAGGGTATCAATAAAATGACCATTCACTCTTAATATTTTTTAAATTGGACATATTTTTATGACAATGTCGCACAAAATACTATACCTATCACAATAAGAAATCAGGAGACAGGCTATTAAAAAAGTATATGTGATCTTGAGTATTTTCTAAAAAATAAAATATTGTCCAGTGTGTTGGCATATAATTTTTCATAGTAATCTCTGAGGATTGCTTGTATTTCTGAGGGATCTGTTGTAAAGGATCCATTTTCCTTCATGATTATATGCCAACACACTGGACAATTTAGAAGAAATGGACAATTTCCTAAATGCACATGCATTACCAAAATTAAAACGGGAAGAAATAGAAAATCTGAACAGACCCATAACCAGTGAAGAAATGGAATCAGTTATCAAAAATCTCCCAACGAAAAAAGCCCAAAGCCAGATGGAATCCTAGAGGAATTCTACCAGACAATTAAAGCAGAGTTAGTTTCTTTCGCCTATCCGAACCTGTGTGGTCCGTTCCTCCCTCAGATATTCCCATAGGACTGTTTAGTTCCTGACTTCATCTCTGCCACTCTTACTCTCTTCAATGTGGACTCCCCTCTACATTTAGCTGTGGAGACTCAGTTCTGTGGGTCTTCAGGTAATTTTCTGGGTTATTTACACTAATGTGGATGTTGTTTAGTTTCACCATGGGACAAGGTGAGCTTAGAATCCTCCTCCCCCACCATCTTCCTCAGAAGTCTAAAGACTACCTCAAGAAAGAATCAAAGCACACATAGTGGAAAGTCCCAAATATTGCTGGGTAGGGATATAAATTAATCAGAGGAATAACAAGAGAAACCGAGACACCATTAAAAGAACATCTCCCGAGACAACAGACCCTAGACACTCAAAGAGCCTCCTTCAATAGAGGAATACTAATACATGCAGAGTGCGGAACGAGCTTTCAAGACTGACAAGAGACAGAAAGCTAGCCAAAATGATGAAATAAAAGAACTCTCCTCTAAAACTCCAGGAAAAAATCACAACTAAAGAACTGCTCAAAACAGACATAAACAACCTAACTGAACAAGAATTTAAAACACTTGTCATTAAATTAATTACTGGGCTTGAAAAAACCATCAGAGAAGCTATTGATACACAGACTACGGACCTTCAAAATACCTAGGACGGGTTAAAAAAAGACTATAAATGAGGTGAATAATAAAATGGAGACTACCACTGAATTGATTGAAGAAGCAGAGTGGAGAAGAGGTGAAATAGAAGACACACTTATAGCAAAAGAGGAGCCCGGAAAAAGAAAGAGAAATTGATATAGGAGCATAAAAGGAGAATCAGAGACCTGGGTGACATAATCAAACGGCACAATATCCGTATCATAGGAGTTCCAGAAGAGGAAGATAAAGACAGAGTTCCTGAATGGGTCCTGGACCAATATATACATAAAAATTTCCCCAATCTGAGGAAAGAGAAAGACATTGAAATTCAAGAGACATACCGAACTCCCCTAAGATGTAACGTAAACCGACCTTCACCACGACATATCATAGTGAAACTGGCAAAATATAAAGATAAAGACAGAATTCTGAAAGCTGCTAGGGAGAAAAGGGCCCTCACATACAAAGGGAAACCTATCAGAGTGGTTACAGACCTATCGAATGAAACTTGGCCGGCCAGGAAGAAATGGCAGGAAATCTTCAATGTGGTAAACAGGAAGAATATGCAACCAAGAATTCTTTATCCAGCAAGCCTGTTATTCAAAATTGAAGGAGAGATAAAGGCTTTCCCAAATAAACAAAAGTTGAGAGAATTCATCACCACCAAACCAGCCCTACAAGAAATCCTAAGAGGGCTTCTATGAGGGAAATGTAGCAAGGAATATAAGGTATCAGAGACATCACTACAAACATGCACTCTACAGAGAACACAATGAATCTAAACCCACAGTTTTCAATAATAACCCTGAATGTCAATGGTCTGAATGCTCCATTCAAATGACACAGGGTAGCAGAATGGATCAAAACCCAAAATCCATCTATTTGCTATCTACAAGAGACTCACCTTAGACCTGAAGACATCTTCAGATTGAAAGTAAGAGGATGGAGAAATACCTACCATGTGACTGGACTCCAGAAGAAAGCTGGAGTAGCCATACTTATATCGAACAAAATGGACTTTAAAATAAAGTCAGTAACAAAAGATGAAGAAGGACATTATATAATAATTTCATGGTCTCTGCATCAGGAAGAACTAACAATTATAAACATCTATGCGCCGAATTCGGGAATCCCACATACATAAAACAACTAATCACAAACAGAAGCAATCTTATTGATAAGAGTGTGCTAATTGCAGGGGACTTTAATACCCCACTTACAACAATGGATAGGTCAACCAGGCAAAAAATCACTAAAGAAACAATGGACCTGAATGGCACACTGGAGCAGATGGAATTAATAGATATATTTAGAACTCTGAATCCTTACACTAGGGAATTGACTTTGTTCTCGAGTGGACATGGCACATTCTCCAAGACTGATCACATACTGGGACATAAAATAGCCCTCCATAAATACAAAAGAATTGAGATCATCCCATACACACTTTCACATCACAACGCTATGAAACTCGAAATCAACCACTGGAAGAAGTCAGCAAAAACTCCAAAAATGTGGAGGTTAAAAACTACCATACTGAAGAATGATTGGATGAACCAAGCAATTAGAGAGGAAATTTAAAAATATATGGAAACAAATGAAAATGAGAATAGAACAATCCAAACTCTCTGGGATGCAGCAAAGGCAGTCCTAAGAGGAAGTTGATTGCAATCCAGGCCTATTTCAACAAACAAGGAAAAGAGCAAACTCAAAACCTAATAGAGCACCTAAGGAAACTAGAGATGTAGTGGCAAGAGCTCCCCAAACCCAGCAAAAGAAGAGAAATAATAAAGATCAGGGAAGAATTATACAAGATAGAATCCACAAAAATAACTGAACAGATCAATGAAACCAAGAGTTGGTTTTTTGAAAAAAATAAACAAAATTGATAATCTTCTAGCTAGGCTCCTCAGAAAGAAAATAGCGAACATACAAATACACAAAATCATGAAGGAAAATGGATCTATTACAACAGATCCCTCGGAAATACAAGCAATCATCAGAGATTACTATGAAAAATTATATTGCCAGCAAACTGGACAATATAGAAGAAATGGACAAATTCCTAAACGCACATGCACTACCAAAATTAAAACAGGAAGAGATAGAAAATCAGAGCAGCCCCATAACCAGTGAAGAAATGGAATCAGTTATCAAGTCTCCAAATGAATAAAAGCCCAAGGCTGGATGGATTCCCGGGTATTCTACGAAACATATAAAGCAGAGTTAACCCTGATCCTTCTCAAGTTATTCCAAAAAATAGAAATGGAAGGAAGTCTTCTGGACTCATTCTACGAAGCAAATATCACTTTGATTCCTAAGCCAGACAAAGACCCAACAACAGAAAAGAAAATTACAGGCCAATATCCTTAATGAATACGGATACAAAAATCTTCAACAAGATACGAGCAAATCAAATTCAACAGGATATAAAAAGAATTATCCATTATGATCAAGTGTGATTTATTCTTGGGTTACAAAGCAGGTTCAATATTGGCAAATCCATCAATGTGATATATCAAATTATCAAAAAAAAAAGAAAGAAAAAAAGAAAAAGAAAACATCAATGATCCTATCGATAGATGCATAAAAAGCATTTGAGAAAGTACAACATACCTTCTTAATAAAAACCATCTAGAAAGCCGGAATATAAGAAACTTATTTAAACATCATAAAAACCATTTATGAAAAGCCCACAGCCAATGTTATCCTCAATGGGGAAAAACTTAGAGCTTTACCCCTGACATCAGGGACACGTCAGGGGTGTACACTCTTACCACTATTGTTTAACATAGTGCTGGAAGTCCTAGCATCAGCAATCAGACAACAAAAGGAAATAAAGGGCATCAGAATTGGCAAAGATGAAGTCACACTTTCACTTTTTGCAGATGACATGATATTCTATACGGAAAACCTGATTGACTCCACCAGCAGCCTTCTATAACTGATCCATGAATTCAGTAAAGTTGCAAGGTACAAAATCAATGTACAGAAATCGGTTGCATTCTCATACACCAAAAATGAAGCAACGGAAAGAGAAATCAAGAAACCAATCCCATTCACAATGGCATGAAAAACCATAAGATACCTAGGAATAAACCTAACCAAAGATGTAAAAGACCTGTATGCTGAAAACTATAGGAGACTTATGAATGAAATTGAAGAAGACACAAAGAAATGCAAAAAAATTCCATGCTCATGGATCGAAAGAATAAACATTGTTAAAATGTCATTATTACCCAAAGCAATTTACACATTCAATGCAATCCCCATCAAATTTGAACCAGCATTCTTCTCAAAGCCAGAACAAACTATCTTAAAATTCATATGGAACCACAAAAAAACCCGAATAGCTAAAGTAATATTGAAGAAGAAAACCAAAACGGGAGGCATCACAATCTGAGACATTAGACTCTACTACAAAGCTGTAATCTTCAAAACAGCATGGTACTGGCACAAAAACAGACACATGGACAATGGAATAGAACAGAGTCCAGAACTGGACCCACAAGTGCATGGCCAATTAATCTTTGACAAAACAGGAAAGAGTGTCCAATGGAACAAAGACAGCCCCTTCAACAGGTGTTTTTGGGAGAGCTGGACAGCAACATGTAGAAGAATGAATTTAGACCATTTTCTGACACCATTCACGAGAATAAACTCAAAATGGATAAAGGACCTGAATGTGAGACAGGAAACCACCAAACCCTAGAGGAGAAAGCAGGAAATAGCCTCCTTGACCTCTATGGCAGTAATTTCCTCCTAGACAAATCCCCAGAGGCAAGAGAATCAAGAACAAAAATGAACTACTGGGACCTCATCAAGATAAAAAGCTTCTGCAAGGCAAAGGAAATAATCAAAAAAAGTAACAGGCAACCAACAGAATGGGAAAAGATAGTGGGAAATAGTATAACAAATAAAGAACTAGTATCCAAAATCTACCAGGAACTCACTAAACTCCATACCTGAAAAATGAATAATGCAGTGAAGAAATGGGTAGAAGACCAGAACAGACACTTCTCCAACGAGCACATCCAGATGGCCAACAGGCACATGAAATGATGCTCAGCATCACTCATCATCAGGGAAAAAAAATCAAAACCTCACGGAGACACAACCTCACGCCGTCAGAGTTGCTAAAATGAATAAATCAAGAGACTATAGATGCTGGCGAGGATGTGGAGAAATGGGCACCTTCCTACACTGTTGATGGGAATATAAACTGGTACAGCCGCTCTGGAAAACAGTGTGGAGGTTCCTCAGAAAACTATCAGTAGAATCCCCTATGACCCAGCAAAAGCACTGCTAGGGATTTACCCAAAGGTTACACAAATGCTGATGCATAGGAGCACATGTACCCCAATTATCATAGTGGCACTTTCTACTTGAGCCAAATCATGGAAAGAGCCTAAACGTCCATCACCTGATAAATGGATCAAGAAGATGTGGTGTATATATATACAATGGAGTATTACATGGCAACGAGAAAGAATGAAATCTGGCCATTTGTAGCAAAGTGGATGGTCCTCGAGGGTATCATGCTAAACAAAATAAGTCAAGCAGAGAAGGACAGATACCATATGTGTGCATTCATAAGTCTAACAGGAGAAACCTAACAGAGGACCATAGGGAGGGGAACAGGGAAAACAAGTTGGGGAGAGAGAGGGAC
>PJEM01013417.1:12683-41121 GCA_004023845.1 Helogale parvula | reverse complement strand
GCCCCCCCCCCCCCCTCCTGCGTCCTACTTCCCTTCCGACACCGCCCCACCTTCTGCTGTTCTGGGTCTGGGTCTCCACCCCTTCAGCTAGCTCTTCTTCCCTGTGGTGGTTAGTAAATATGAAGAAAAAATACAGATGACTCTTGCAAAACATGGATTTGGACAACATGGGTCCACAATATATGTGGAATTTTAATAGTACAGTAATGTAAATGTATCTTGTGATTAAAAAAATTTTAATGTTTATTTATTTTTGAGAGAGAGAAAGACAGAACGTGAAGTGGGAGAGAGGAAGAAGGAGGGAGACAGAGAATCTGAAGCAGGCTCCAGGCTCTGAGCTATCAGCACAGAGTCGGGGCTCGAACTCACCAACCGTGAGATTATGTTCGGAGCCAAAGTCCGATGTTGTTAACCGACTGAGCCACCCCGGTGCCCCCCTTCTTGTAATTTTCTTAATAACACTTTCTTTTCTCTGTCTTACTTTATTGTGAAAATGCAGTGTATAAGGCATATAACACAAAATAGCTGAGGATTGACTGTTTATGTGGTTGGTGAGAATTCTGGTGAACGGTAGGCCCTGACTAGGTAAGTTTTGGGGAGTAAACGTTGCAGGCAGATTTTCCAGTGTCTAAGGGGTTGGTGTCCCTAACTCCCCCTCCCTCATGTTCAAGGGTCAACCACTTTAACTTCTTTTCCAGAAGGAGACACATTTTGGCACATTTCCTTCCAGTCTATCTCACCAAGGTCGCCCAATTTCTGTCACACTCTGATGATGTAACCCCCTTGCCAAGTCCCAGTCACATAGTGCGCACTACCTTGCAAACTCCCCATTTAATGGGTATTTAAATTCTCCAGGCTGCTTGATATTCTTCCCAGGAATTTTCTTTAAAGTCAAGTTTAGAGGTACCTGGATGGCTCAGTTGGTTAAGCGTCGGACTTCAGCTCAGGTCATGATCTCGCAGTTCGTGGGTTCCAGCCCCACGTTGGGCTCTGTGCTGACAGATAGCTCAGAGCCTGGATGGAGCCTGCTTCAGATTCTGTGTCTCCCTCTCTCTCTGACCTTCGCCTGCTTGCGCTGTCTCTCTGTCTCTCAAAAACAAATTAAAAACATTAAAAAAATTTTTAAGTCAAGTATATTGAGATATAATTTACACACAGTAAAATTCAACCTCTCACTGGACACATCTATGGGTCTGGGACAACTTTTATAGTCGTGGAACCACCAGCTCAGATATAGAGCATTTTCTTTTTTTTAAGTTTATTTTTATTTATTTATTACTTATTTTCTTGAGAGAGATAGAGAGCTGGGCGGGGGGGCAGAGAGAGAGGGAGACAGAATCCCAAGCAGGCTCTCCGCTGTCGCAGCACAGAGACTGATGCCGGGTTCAAACTCAAAAACAGTGAGGTCATAACCTTAGCAGAAGTCAGAGTCATGCTTAACTGACTGAGCTACCCAGGCACCCAGGAGCATTTTCAACACCATCCCCTCCCCTCCTCCCCCCTTCTCTCATGCTCCTTTGTAGTCAGTCTTGCTGGATCCCAGCCCCTGGCCACCACTCCTCTGTTTTTATGTCCCTGCACATGTGCCTCTCCTAGAACTTGAATGTGTTTTGTAATTGTCATCAAACAGCTATCCTGTGAATCTGCTGTAGTTCAGTGTATCAGCACCCCTCCCCCTCCAAGGGTTTAAATGCTTTCTACTGTTTGTTCTTTTTAAATTATCCTGGCATGAAGTGCTTGAGTGATGTTTCAGGTAGAGTTGTTGGGTCGGACACCATGCATTTCTCATGGCACTTGACATTTACTGTTATGGTGTTCAAAAATAGTGCTATCAGTTTACACATCCCTCAAAAGTATGTGAGAAGATCTATTTTTTTCCCGACTCTTCACCAACAGTTAACTTTGTCAATTAAAGGAAAGAAAAAATCTTTGCTGGTGAAAGGTGGAAAATGATGACTTATTTTCATTTACATTTCTTTTACCACTAAGGAGGTGTGAAAATAAAAGGAAACCTCAAGAAAATGGGGTTGGGAGGCCAGCAGGGGGAGCTCTAACGCTCGGCCACTCCGTCAATGGCAGACCCCAGACAGGAAAAGACCATCTTTCCAAGTAGATGCTACTTCAGTTGTTACTTTCTCAGGCGGAGGAAGATTTTCCTCCTACTCTGGCAACAGTCCAACCGGAAGAGAGCCACACAGCTGAGCCCATGAAGAGCCAGTCTCCTTTGAACTCCCAGTTTACTCCAATGGACTTTTTGTTTATATAACAGCCCTCCCAACTTACCCATTCTCCCTAGAAAAGAGCTCATTTCTTTTGTTCTCCAGGCTGGCCTTTGGTTTTGCCATAGCTTCTGTGTCAGGGATTGTAATTCTCCGCTGTTCCTGAATAAACCAATTGTTACTGATAAAATATCTGGCAGTTTTATTTTGAAAGTTAACAGAGGCTATTTTTTTTAATGTTTATTTTTGAGAGAGAGAGAGTGAGAGCAAGAGAGAGATTATGAGTGTGAGAGGGGCAGAATGAGAGGGAGACAGAATCTGAAGCAGGCTCCAGGCTCTGAGCTGTCAGCACAGAGCCTGGTTCAGGCTCGAGGTTCGAACTCATGAACTGAGAGATCATGATCTGAGCTTAAATCCAATGCTTAACCGACTGAGCCACCCAAGAGTCCCAACAGAGGCTAACTATTTTTAAGGTTATTAGGCTTCTGCAGTCCTTGTTTTGTAAATTATCTTCTCAGATTCTTGGATTCTTTTTCCCCTACAGAGGTGTTATTATTTTTTTTTCTCGAAGATATCTAGGAATTGTTTATACATTCTCTTAATCCCTTCTTACGGATGTTGCAGAATTTTGTTTCAAGTTCATTACTTATTTTTACCTTTTTTAACACAAAACTTTTTAATACTTATACAAATTTGCCAATAGTTTATGATCTTTGCCTTTGTGTGCCTAGAAGGATTGTTCCCATTAACTATCAGATACATCACCTGTATTTTCTTTAGGTTCTTCTTGGGTTTCAATTAAAAAAAATTTTTTTTTATGTTTATTTCTGAGAGAGAGAGAGACAGAGAGAGAGAGAGAGAGAGAGAGAGAGAGAGAGAGAGAGAGAGACAGAGCTTGAGCAGGAGAGGGACAGGGAGAGAGGGAGACACAGAATCCGAAGCAGGCTCCAGGTTCTGGGCTGTCAGCACAGAGCCCGATGCAGGGCTCAAGCCCACAAACTGTGAGATCATGGCCTGAGTAAAGTCGGCCGCTTAACCGACTGAACCACCCAGGCGCCCCGCGGGTTTCATTTTTCGTCCACCTGGAATTCAGTTTGGTACATGCCGGGCGCTTTGCGTATACCGATACATGTCTCAGTTGTTCTCATCTCATTTATTAGATCAGCTCTCATTTCTTCATTGATTTGAAATTCTATCTTTATATTTAAAAAGCATGTACTGGTATATATACACCAGGACAGGTGTTTTGGAATTTTCTATTCCGAAGAACAATTTCTTTTGGCAATGCATCACACTGTTGTAATGTTTACAAACTTGTGTTTGATTTAATATCTGCTCATTTTGATCTAGGTTTAAAAAATATTCTGGCTCTTCCTACCTTCTAATTTTCTTCAGATCAACTTTAAAAATATTTATTCAGTTTCCAAACAGAAATTCCTGTTTTGACTAAAATTGATTCTTAAATAAATATTCAGGAAGAAAAACTTTACGGAAACTGTCCTTTACATCCAGGAACATGATACATCTTTCTACTTATTCAAGTGTTTTTTTATATTCCTTAGTAAAATTTTATAGTTGTGCATGTATAAGCATGAGATATTTTTAAAGGAAGTTCTAGATTTACAGAAAAATTGCAAAGTAAAAACAGAGAGGTCAAATATACCCCACCCCCAGCTTCCCTATCATTGATATCCTATATTAACAGGGGACTTTTGTTAGAATTAATGATTCAGTGCTGGCAGATCACTGTGAATTAAAGGCCATACTTTATTCATATTTCTTTAGTTTTAACCTACTGTTCTTATGGTCCAGGCTCCCATTCAGGATTTCTCATTACATTTAGTCATTGTCTCTCCTTAAACTCCTCTTAGCTGTGACACTTTTCCAGACTTTTTTTTTCTTCTGATGACCTTCACAGCTTTGAGGACTGCTGCTCAGGTGCTTTGGAGAATGTCCCTTCACTAGGATTTGCCTAAATTCTCCTTCTCATGGTTCGATCAGAGTTACGGGTTTGGGGAAGAAGACCACAGAGGTAGAGTGCCGTTCTTACCGCGTCACGTCAGAAGTACATGCTATCCACAGGACATACCGTGGTTGAAGTTGACCTTGAGCGCTTGATGGAGCAAGGGAGTTTTTGCCAGGTTTCTCTGCTGTGAAGTCACTTTTACCCGTTCCTTTCCATGCTGTCCTTTTGGGAAGAAAGGAACTGCAGCCCACACTTAAAGATTGGGGAGTTACACTTCACCTGTTTGAGGGTGGAGGGTCTTTGTAAGTTATTTGTAATTCTTCTGCACGGGAGATTGGTCACTTCTTCCCTTTTTATTTATTTATTTAACAAATTTAAATTTTTTAGAGAGGGCGCAGGGGAGAGGGGCAGAGGAGAGAAAATCTTAAGTAGGTTCCATGCCCAGTGTGGAGTATGACACTCGGGGCTTGATCCCAGGACCCTGAGATCATGACCTGGGCTGAAATCAAGAGTCAGACGCTCAACCCATTGAGCCACCCAAGCCCCCTGCTTCCTCTCTTATCTGTGAATTCGCACTCCAGTAGAGAAAAACATTGTTCCTTCCTTCCATCATCTGCTTAATTTTTCAGTTCCACTGAAATACAATAAATAAATAAATAAGTAAGTAAGTAAATAAATAAATAAATAAATAAGTACAATAGTGGTATCAGAGTTGTTGATCCATGACTACATATTTTTATGAAGTTTAAAGATGATTTGCAACACTTTCTACTATCCTGAAATGAAATTCATAGATAATATCATTTAGTTAAGGGCAATATTCCGCCCAAACTGCAATACGAAACAGAAATAAAAGGAAGTTACTTATAATAAAATAGCATATATCTCAATATCTGTGTGCTTAAGCACTATTACACCAGAAAACATAATGAGTAAGTCGCTTGTGTCTATTTAAGTTTTGTTTTAATATAATATTCATCTGACAATTATTAACATTTTTGTATTTTATAATCTGAAACAAATACTTAAGAAACATATCTATATATTTGTCCATTTATCTATATATAGTCGCGTGAATGTGGCAGCTGTAAATACAGGCGGATTCAAGTACCATGAGGAACACCACTACCGGCAACGCGATTTTCCAAAACGGTGTATAATTCTGGCCCCTATTACAATGTGTGGGGAATTTTCCTCACCTCACCAAGTCATTCTCTGACACCAGCTGGGTGTCCTACAGTTTAAATCAATTCTGACATTGTCTCTGGGGAGACCGTGTCATATACCACAGGTTAAGAGCTCAGTCCCACAAGACGGTTCTCTACTTCCGGTGCCAGTGACAAGTGCAGATTGTTACTTTGTGATATAGCCCAAGCAGCCATCAACCAGAGGTTTCCACGATCCCCTCCTTGGGTTTGGATTAATTTTCTAGAGCAGTTCGCAGGACTAAGGGAACCAGTTTCCTCACTAGATCTCCAGTTATTACAAAAGATAGTAAAGATATGAATCAACTGCTAATCAAGACATTCATGGGGCGAGGTCCCCAACAAAGGAACGTCTGTCTTCATGGAGCTGGGGGCCTGGCCCGGCGGCAAGTGGAGGGGTTCTGGTTCCGTGACCCGGAAGCTCTCTGGACCCTCCTGTTTGGGGTTTTTATAAAGGCCTCATTACTGAGGCTTGACTGAATAAATCATTGACCGTTGGTGATGGATTCACCTTCTAGCCCCTCACCATTCCCTGGAAATGAGGGGCGGGGGTGCTGAAAGTTCCCATCCTGTCTTTCATGGTTGATTCCTCTGGTGCCAGTGCACCCCGCCGCTTTAAGAGATTTCCTAAGGTAGTCACCAAGTCAACAAGAACTTAGTAGTGTCTGAGGGGGGTGTTAGGAATAACAAGAGAGGTACTTCACCTTCGTGGCTCGGAAGTGACTTCCTGAATTGAGACAAGAGACCAAATATGACGAAAGATGCTCTCCTTGCCCTTATCGCTCAGGAATTTCCAGGAGTTTGAGGAAATGTGAGCCAGGAACCTTGTTCTAAGTCCAAAATCTGTACTTAGTATAAATGACCATATCACAAATGGTGGTAAAGTTCAGACCAAACCAAAGTACAATCTCTCCCTGATTTCCAAGCTAATTGCAATTACTGGAAAATTCAATCTATGTTCAAACTACAAAAAAAATACTTACATGTAAAATGATGACATTCTAGGCTCAGATAATTAATAGTTTTTTGCATACATGAAGGGACTTTTGAAATTTCTACAGGATAACTTTTAGCTGTGAGATACGGTTTTGCATCCCTGGTCCCTAAGAACATAGGTACTGGTAACATACCTCCATCTTTGTGCTGAATAAACTAAACTAAACTAAACTAAACTAAACTAAACTAAACTAAACTAAACTAAACTAAACTAAACTAAACTAAACTAAACAAGATAGAAAGTAAAATAAAATAAAAAAATAAAAATCAGATTTCCAAAATGTCCTCTAGGGGGCAGTACCATCCTGCTAATCATCCTAAAAACTGCTAAAAACTATCCTTTTAGCCAGTAACTTAAAAATACCTGGGAATCTTAGGAATGTTTATAATTATTTAAAGAAAACATAAAATAAAATAAACCAATAAAAATCTTATTTGGGGCATTAATTTTAAGAATAATTTGAGCATATGGAGTATTTAACTTGTGTGTAAGAACTTGGTATGTGTGACAGAATTCAGATTCCAATTTTAATGCTGTACTTCAGTCCGAGATGTAATCTTGTGATTATAAAGTTGAAAAAGATTCTATTTGTCAACCAATTTTGAAAATAAGTATTGGGTAAGAATGCCTGAAATTAAATGGTATAAGCTTGTTTTATTGGGTTTATGTGATTTACCACTGTTGACAGGAAGGTTTTGTTTGTTAGAAACAAAATTTCTTTAAAAGGGAAATGGACTGTAAATGCTAAAAACAAGACAACAGGCCCACATGGAGTCCCTTCCGCTAATCCCCACAGCACCAAACAAATTTAACTTAATTACAGTTTTGGTTCTCCCAGAAGTGGAATTTAAAAAAATTTTTTTAATTTGTAATGTTTACTTATTTTTGAGAGAGAGAATAAGAGAGAGAGAGAGAGAGAGAGAGTGTGTGTGTGTGTCACCAGAGGAGGGGCAAAGAGAGTGGGAGACAAAGAAACCGAAGCAGGCTGCAGCAGTGAGCTGTCAGCACAGAGCCTGACACGGGGCTTGAACCCTGGAACCGTGAAGTCATGACCTGAGCTGAGCCGCTTAACCAGCTGAGCCACCCAGGGGCCCCAGAAGTGGAATCTTAAGCCAGTCAATCAGGAAGTGCCTGGTCAGCACTAGTTCAATCATCTGCTTGATAAACCTCTGTCATTCCCTAAAGCAAAGTAACCTCGTGGTAACCTGCCTGCTTTTTTGTTTGTTTTTGTTTTGCCTCGTGTAGCTTTCTTGTCCCTGTTCTCTTCTGCCTATAAAAGTCTTTCATCTCATAGAGCTCTCCAGACCTCCTTTCTTGAATCAATTATAAGAATTTATTAACCCTTACAATTTTTAATATGCCTCAGTTTATCTTTATACCCACATGTTCAAACAAAAAAAAATTGGTCATGTTAATGTCTCTGCAATCTGAAAGTATTTAGGGGAATTTGATTTACTAAGGTGTAAAGTTCTCTTAGATTCATAAAGACAATATAAAGCTTTTAACTAGACCTAAATACTTAAGGAATACTAGCTTTCAACTTGTTTTTCAATACGTTGAATATTAACTTAAAAACCACAAATAGCTTTTATTGTTTCCAGAAGCTGCTTCCAAAGATAACATAAAGCTCACATGTGTACCAGCCACTTTCTCAGTCTCCCCTGAGCTTTTATTGATTTCCTCCAATTTGCAGATAAACGCAAACCAGACACAAACAAGCATTTAACCATTCAGGGCAAAGATTATTAATTTGAATACATTAAAAATCAGCTCCATTCAACAAAAGGCACCAAGAGAAGAATGAAAAGTCAAGCCATGCAGTGGGAGAAAATATTTGCCATATATATATATCTATGTAACAGTTGATATCCAGAATATATAAATTATTCCTACAGGGACACCTGAGTGGCTCAGGCAGTTGAGCGTCTGACTTCTGCTCAGGTTAGGATCTCATGGGTCTCGAGTTTGAGCCCCGCATCGGGCTCACGGCTCTCTGTGTGGGGGCCCGTTTCGGATCCTCTGTCCCCCTCTCTGCTGTTCCACTGCTCGCGCGCTCTCTTTCAAAAATAAATAAAACATTTTAAAAATAAAATGAAAAACAAAACAATTCCTACAAATCAATAGGTTTTGAATAACAATTTGAAATGATTTAGAAATAAAAAGAAGCTTCCACAATCTTATAAAAGTTTTCTATGAAGAAAACCAACAAAAAATATAATTCTCTGTGTTGATATATTGAGTCCGTTCCTCTTGAGCTTGGGACGAGGTAGGGATGTCCACTTTCACCACTTCTAGCCAGTATTCTGCTGGGGTCCCTCCTGCATAAGGACAAAAGTGGGAGTCTTGGGGAGAAAGGCATGAAGATCGGAAAGGAAGCCATAACGCTTTCTTCATGCGTAACATGACTGTTCACGTAGGAAGTCCTAAGGACTCCCCCCACCACACTGCTAACACTAACAACTAGACTCAAGACATCGTCCAAATCGGTTGTGTTTACAAATGCCGGCAGCAAACGCCAAAATGATGCTTCATAACCTCAAAAGGTTTTCAAATGACACAATGGCATTGAAACTGGAAAACATTTAGGAACATATGATCAAAGGATGTGCAAGACATGTACATCGAAACCCAAAAATGACTGCTGAGGGAAATCGAGGGGACCCCACCCGAAACAGAGCGAGGCCGTACTCGTGGGCTGGAAGACTGAATTTTCAGGTGTCTGCACTTCACACACAGTGCAGTCCATCAGCCCCTCTCCAAGTGTCCACTCAAGAGAAATGACGACATCTGGCCACTTTGTAGACCTGCACACGATGTCCAAAACGACTTTATTCAGAATAGTCCCTTGCTGACAAGAACGCCAAATTGACACGAACAGGTGAATTATGTAAGAATTCACGTTCATTTGGGGCACCTGGATGGCTCAGTCAGTTAAGCATCCTGCTTCAGCTCAGGTCATGATCTCACGGTTCGTGGGTTCGAGCCCTGCATCAGGTTCTGTGCTGACAGCTCTGTGCCTGGAGCCTGTCTTTGGATTCTGTGTCTCCCTCTCTCTCTGACCCTCCCCTGTTCACAATGTCTTTCTCTCTCTCTCAAAAATAAATAAAACATCAAAAATTTTTAAATTTATTAAAAAAAGAATTCATGTTCATTAGAACATTTAGACATTCTAGACACGCCAAGTGGAAAAACATCAAAGCCCTTTGGTTGCCTACCACGAACCCCCGTTCATGTTTCTGCTGCACAGCCTTCGCCCCATTTTGCTCTGTCTGCAGGGGAGTCAGGCCTGCCCCTCGCTGAGGCCTCCTGCCTTTGCTTCTCTGGAGATTAAACAGGGCTGTGAGTCAATCATCCAACTCCTAATAGCGGGAATGAATTTGCCTGGGATGTGTCATCCTTCGAGAGATGTGGCAGCACTGGGCGCTGGACCCCAACATTCCTGAGCCCCTAGGTCCTACCCTCTAACCCTTACCCGAAGCCACCCGGAGGAGGGGATTGGGGGGAGACTTAGGGCCCTGGTTTTGAGCGCCCCCTTGCGGCAGCACCTCAAACCGAAGCCCACTTGCATGTGGACAAGGGAGGCACACTTAACACCTGCTTGGCTGGGGTGGAGACTTGTTTTGAGGGCCGGAGAAGGCTTGGCACGGATCTGAAGCTGAACGGGCTGCAAGCATGGCTTCCTTTATTGGAGCAAACATTCGTCCTGGGCGAGCAGAAATCTCACAGTGAAAAGGGTTTTCCAGTACCTTCTTTTTAGGATGTCTCCCCCACTCCCAGCCATGCCATTAAATGTTGTTTCTTCCCCAGCCACAGGGGGGGCTCCTGTTTGCGAACATGGCCTCACTTCCTGGGCCCTGGCGATGGGACCTGGGTGGGCACTTGGCAAATCCGGCCCAAGCGGAGCTCCTTCCCTGGAAATTTGGAAAGAGCGATAGAGAGAGCTAACTGGACCGCTGGGCCTGCAGGACCATGGGAAATGGGCGGCTGTGTATTTAGCTCTCTTTGATCTCTCTCTGTGGACTGAGTGAGAGAGAAAGCTGGGCTGCTGATAAGGGGAAATGGAGCAAATGTGCAGAAAGGAGCCAGAGAGAGAGAGAGAGAGAGAGAGAGAGAGAGAGAGAGAGAGAGAGCCCTCTCTGTGTTCTCCTTTCTGGAAGCCCCTGAGGCCTGGCTGCAGCCAGCTTTCGGGCTCTGAGATGCTTGTAGGACTTACTGGGTCTGCTTCCCTAGGTCTTAAGCTACCAGAAGTCCTACCATGTCTCGCCTTGGTGCCTGTCTTTAGTGCTGCTCAGTCATTTATTCATTCAGCAAGTAATTATTGGCTGTGTCTACACAGCAAAAAGTACTGCTATAGACACTGGAGGAAGAGCAGTGAACAAAATAAGGTATTTTTACCGTCATGTAGATGAGATGAAAATTAGAAAAACAAGCACATAAGTGCCTAAGACGTCAGATGGTGTTGAGGCTATGAAAAGTGAAGTGGCATAAGAGGAAGAGTGAAGGCATCTCTGCTTAGGTGGGGCTTGAGCAAAGACCTAAAGGAACTTGAGCCACGTAGCAATTTGGGGAAGAGCACTGTACAGTGAGAACAATAAGTGCAAAGGTCCTGGGGCAGGAGGTCCTGAAGACCACCAAGGAAGTGAACGTGACTAATAGAATGAGTGAGGGATGAAGACGAGGTCAGAGGGGTGGAGGGAGGGAGGGGAGGGGGATAGGCTGTGTGGTCTTGGAGGGGGGGTGGCACAAGGCTTTGTGGGACTTTGGCTCTTGCTCTTGGTTAGACAGGGAACAATTGGAGGGCTTTCAGTACCTGTGATGATCCTCCTACATTTTTTTAAAATGTCATAATCAGACATTGGTGTTTATTTTGGGAACTTGGGAAGATCCATTGGAGAGTATGGAGCTGCAAAGGCACCCATAAGGCTGATGGGTCACACCCTCTGGAAGGTGCAGGTCTGGGTCCTTGGGAGCAACTGGGATGGATTTACAGAGAGAATGGAGCTTCTCCCCAAAATGCGCTGAGTTTGGGTACTAGCCACTTGGTATCTCTTGGCTTTTGTCCATGTGATTTGTTCTCTTTTAGGGGCTTCTGGCTTTCTTCTCCCATGAGATGGAGCTGAAAGATGGGCCAGGTCTGGTCTCCTCTTGCTTGGGAGGAGAGCCCCCCGCCCCCTGCCTAGTCCTCCCTCACTGGCCAAGGGGGACTGAGAAGCTGGGGGGAGGGGTGTCTGCAGTGCACCCAGACCCAGGGCTTACAACCAGGCACGGACCGATCAGGGACCTGCCCAGGCCTTTGCATTCTAAACAATCTGGAACCTTCCTCCTGTCCACAGTACAAGTCCTCTCTTCCATTTTATGGACATATGGGATCCTCAGAGTTCGTCTCTCATTGTTCATAGACGTTTGTATTGAGAAATAGTATTTTTATATAAGAAACAAATAGAAAAAATATGAGAATATAACTTTGCAGTCCAAATGCCATGATAAATGGCAGCAGAGGCCAGGTGGGGGAGGGGATTGGGACAAACCAGAGAGATCCCCATCCTGTGGAAGGGAGGGGTCAGATCTGAGATGATATCCTGTGGGACAGGGGCCCAGACCAGCCAGCTCTTCCTAATTCTGGAGACAAATGAGGTCTCTGGACAGCCTTACAGCAGATGTCATCAGTACCCATAGCAACCAGCACGCCACACCCTGGGCTCCAGGCTTCCAGAAGAAAGGCTTTCTCCCCGCTGCAAACTTCCCCTTTGATGCCTCCCCCTCCCCCGGAGCTAGGCTTGTGTCCTCCTGGAATGGCCTACTTCCACCTCCTTTGCACGGAGGGGACCAGCTTATTTTACGGTTCCCTTGGTCTGTCCCTTGTCATCCTGGAGAGTTAGGAAGAGCTCCTGCTGGTCTGCGGCATGAAGTCTTCTGGCCCCAAAGGGCGGTTGGTGGGGCCTTTATCAAGAGCCTTTCCCTGAGCAGAGGCGTGAAATGCCACATACATGCTGGGCGCGAGGTGACCCTTCATACCCAGGGATGCCCCCTTTTCCCACTTTTCACTCTCCGAAGGATGCTGTCACCAGAAGACGGACACCAAGTCCCCAAGTCCCCGTTTGCACTGCCCCGGATCTCTTCTTCAAGCATCTATAATCTCTCCGGGAGCCAAGGCTTTCAGAGTCTGGTTACTGGAAGTCTAGCACTTGCGTGGTGAGACCACGCCTCCGGGAAGAATTCTGAGACCCCTTCTAGCAGTTCCGGCCAGGTCATCCTTACATGCACCTGAAACCAGCTTTGACAGAGGGAGTCCCACAGTGCTCTGGTGTGCAGGACCGATAAGGCCACCCCTTAGAGTGAACCACTTTATATGGGCTCAAGCACAAAGGGACCTCAGAGGGGACCTCCCCTCCATCAGATGCTGTGCTGTGTTACAGGGGGTGGGGGAGGGGGATTCGTGTCCTAGGGCTGCCTAACAAATGACTACAAACTGTACGGCTTTTTTTTTTTTTTTACATTTTTTAAATGTTTATTTACTTTTGAGAGAACGAGAGACAGATCATGAGTGGGGAGGGGCAGAGAGAGGGAGGGAGACACAGAATCTGAAACAGGCTCCAGGCTCCGAGCTGTCAGCACAGAGCCCAACACGGGGCTCAAACCCACAAGCAGTGAAACATGACCTGAGCCGAAGTCAGACTCTTAACTGACGGAGCCACCCAGGCGCCCAAATGTTCTTCTTCTTAATGTTTATTTATCTATTAAATTTTTTTTAATGTTTATTTTTGAGAGAGACAGAGCATGAGTGGAGGAGGGGCAGAGAGAGAGACACACAGAGAATCCGAAGCAGGCCCCAGGCTCTGAGCTGTCAGTACAGAGCCCCACGCGGGGTTCAAACTCACACACCCCGAGATCATGACCTGAGCTGAAGTCGAGCGCTTAAGTGACTGAGCCACCCAGGCGCCACAAGACATCTATTTTCTTACTGTCCCAGAGGCCAGAAGTCTGAAATCCGTTCCTCAGCTGGTGGCTCCATCACTGCTCTCACCTTCAAATGGTTTCCTTTGGGTCGGTTTCCTCCTGTCTTTTTTTTTTTTTTTAAGGTTTATTTATTTTGAGAGAGAGAGGGAGAAGAAAGTGCTCACACACATGCTTGCATGCGAGTAGGAGAGGGGCAGAGAGAGAGGGGGATAGAGAGAGAGAGAGAGAAAGAGAGAGAGAGAGAGAGAGAGAGAGAGAGAGAACCCCGAACAGGCTCTGCGTTGTCAGCGTGAACCCTGACTCAGGGCTCGATCTCACAAGTCTGGGATCATGACCTGAGAGAAATTAAGGGTTGGACTCTCAACCAACTGAGCCATCTAGGTGCCCTTTCTTCTCTCTTTTATAGGACAAATGTGATCGGATGTAGGACCTGCCTCGATAATAATAATCCAGGATGCCCTCATCTGGAGGCCCTTAACTACATTGGAGGTGGTTTTTGTTTTTTATCCAATGAGTTTACTTTCACAGGTTCCAGGGGTCAGGTCATAGACCAGCATTCAGCCCACTACAGCGGGCAAGTACCTGATACCCCTGAGGGTCCCTAAGGGCAACCCCTGGGGCTTTCTGTGCCATGGCTAATTTTATGTGGCAACTTCCCAGGTAGCTGGCGAATCGCTGTTTCTGGGTGTCTCTGGGAGAGATTAGCATTTAAATCTGTAGGCTGTGGGGGCGCCTGGGTGGCTCAGTCAGTTAAGTAAGCATCCAACTTTGGCTCAGGTCATGATCTCACGGTTCGATGGTGAGTTTGAGCCCCACATCGGGCTCTCTGCTGTCAGCTCAGAGCCTGGAGCCTGCTTCAGATCCTTTGTCCACACCCCTCTCTCTGCTGCCTCCCCGGCTCAAGCTGTCCGTCTCAAGAATGAATAAACATTAAAGAAATAAATCAGTGGACCGCGGAGAGAAGATGGCCCTTGCCGGCGTGGGTGGCCATCATCTGATCCACTGAGGGCTTGCATAGAAGAGAAAGGCAGAGGAAGGGGGGACCGGATTTCTCTGCTTGAGCTAAGACCTCCACCTTCTTAGGCCCCTGGGCATGCATGGTCCCGGTTCTCCGGCATTTGGACTCAGACTGGATCATGCCACCAGCTCTCTGGGTCTCCAGCGTGTAGACGGCAGGTCCTGGGACTTCTTGGCCTCCGTCATCATGTGAACCAATTCCTACAACACGTTTCCTCCCATGTATATGTGTCTATGTGTCCTGCCGGTTCTGTTTCTTCTCAACCTTGACTAATAACACTCTGCCTCGTTATTAGACTTCTTCTTGCTCAGCCTCCTGCCTCCTAAAACCTGATACCTGCCTTGTTCCCGCCATAGGAGACGGGCTCAATTCTGGCTCTCCCTGGCTGCCTTGGCCATGCCCGGCCTTCCAGAGCTGTGCTGGTGTCTCAGTAAGACGTGACTCTGATGCCTGATCTTCTCTCTCCTCCAGTGCCGATCTGGCCCTCCCGGATCCTGCGGTCCTGCTTGCTCCCAGTCCCACATTCCCTTTCATGCGTCCCTGAGATTCCATTCCTTCTGGGCTTGGTTTGACCTTGGTTCTCAGGATCACCTGCAGCTGTTCCGATCAGGCTGTGTGACACCAAGGTCCGTCATCACCACGTAAGCCTGTAGCTGAGAACACCCCCTGGGCCGTGCCAGCCTTTAGCTGCGGGATGCACACCCAGGAGACAGACTTACCTCTTCTCTCTTTCTCCCTCCCTATTTCTTTTCCTCCTGTTCTATTTTTCATTTCTATCACAGGGTGTATGGGTCTACTAGGGCCTCAAGAATGCTGCCTAATAAGCTAATCCCTAACTACTGGGGCCTTAAAACAACAATCATTCCATACACACACACACACACCCTGTGGCCCTGTAGGCAGACTGGGGCAGTTCTGGGGATTCAGGCTTGGCTGGGCTGCGTGACTCTGCTTCAAGCTGTGACAGCGAAGCAGCAGCTTTGGTTTTCACCGACAGCCTGTAGGTTGGCGGGGGGAGGGGGGGTGAAGGGGGAGGGGCTCTGATCCACGTGTGTTTCTCCTGGAGTCCAGTTTGATGGGGCGGCAGCCCCCTCAAAGGAAGTCCTTCTTAGGGTGATGGCAGAAACACGAGAGGCCCCTTAAGACCTGTGCTTGGAGCTAGCTTGCTGTCACTCACTTCCATCCCCTCCCATTGGCCAAAGTAAGTCACATGATCAAGCCCCACATCGAAGAGTATGGAATTACTCTGCCCCAAATGAGGCCATGGCGAGGGTGTGGGCACAGGGCGGGGTGAAGAATGGGGCCAGTCATTCAATCTCTCCCACCTGGTCAGTGCGCCACACGCACTGCTTAGCCCGCGTTGGCTTGTATGTGCTCTAGGTCTTGAATGAGTGCCCAGGAGCATTTAAACGGGCTGTCTCAGAGGACTTTAACTTGACTTCCTCAAGAGATTGCTTTTGACTGCAGAAAGCAAAAGGCCAAGCTGCCTGGGGTGCTTGAAAAAATAAAAGAGCTGTTTCTGGGGGAAAAAAAAAACCCAAACAACTAAAAACCTCCACCAGCCATGACTTAGGGCTTTTAAGATCTGGGTCTGGGGCTCCGTCACTGTAGATGGGAAACATCCATTAGCACAGCCATTAGAATGTAGCTGCTGGGGCGGAGGCCAAGGACCAGGCCTCTGGGCCAGAGCGAAGCTTTCGATTCTTCTGCAAGACTGCAGGGAAAAGACTAATAAGCAGCCTGTGCCAAGAGCAGTGCACACGTTATCTCATTTAATGCTTGCCACAGCCCTGGAAAAGGGGTATTTTTAAACCCACGAAATGGAGCACTTACATCTGTGCAATTATAATGCCTCTCCCTGGGTAATCACTTGAATGGAATTTTGTTGAGTGTGATGCAGTCCATTTCCCAGCATTGCTGGAAATTTTTGAAGCACAGGCCAAGTACCCTCACCTTCAAGTTGTATCAGGAAGCTTGCTTAACAGAAACTCCTGTACAATAAGGATGTCTCGCATTAAGTGAACAGGCGAGGTCTCTGAGACAGCCCACAGGACCTCCTCATTTGCCCTCTGCAGTCTGGACGGGGCTGCTTTGTGCCCCCTACCCCCACCCCATGCGCTTGGGTCTCTAGGTACCACGTGTGGGATGCTCTGTAGTCTGGAAGCAGGCTAAACCTCCCCCCAGCCCTCCTGGAGGAACGGGAGACCCTCACCATCCCCAGCTTCGGGACATCTCTTTCCATCCGTGTTGGTTGTCACTTCCTGTCTTCTGCAAGCCAAACAGGAGCTGTCCACTCTTCAACAGCCTATTTGACAGCTCATGTCACAAGGCTTTGGTGACTGGGGGCAGAGATGGGACAGAGGTGACATAAGGGAGGCAGAAGGAAGCAGAGAGTGACTTCCTGCTCTTTTCTATGGTTTTGTATTTCCCATCCTCCAAGTCCCTCCCTGACTCCTTATGTTCCTGTCACCACACCTGCTAGCGGCTTCCTGCCATTCTGCCCTCTGCCCCCTCTCCTCTTCATTCCACATGCTGGGACCCCGGCAGTGAGGAGGAGAGGCTCCAGCAGGTCCCCAAGGCCACAAAGGCAGCCCGTAGCAGAGCGACATCTCTGTTAGGAACTCGGGGCTCCAAACTCCTCCCCTGTCCCACTCCTGTATTTGCATATCTTAATGCTTCTCACACAAACCACCTAGGGTGTTGATAACAGTCACATTCTGGAGAGGGGCCTGTATTTCTCACAGGCTCTCAGGGGATGTGGACGATGCCGGTCCGCGGACCACACCTCGAGGAGCCAGAGTATAGTGTTTTAGAAAAACTGTCTATGCATGTGATTCCTCCCCATCCTTGCCACAACCCCGAAGGCCTGGCAGGCAGGAGCCCGTGCATTTATATTTTACAGAGGAGGAGGCTCAAGTCCTAAGAGCTGGCAGGGCACGCTCGAAGCCTCCTGGGTAGCAGGCAGCATCAAGGAATTGGAACCTGGGCTTCTGATTAGCAACTCGATGCCTGGTTTGCCAAACTATGGGCCTGGGAAGACAGACCGGCGTGAGGCTGTGGTACCACTCCGCACCTACTACAATCCATCTCTGTGGTTGACGCCCCTGCCTCTCAGCACGGCCTTGAAATTGTGGCGGCTGTCCTATTATTCCGAGGTCCCGTTGTTCCTGGCCTAGGGAGGTGCCCCAGCAAAACGAAAGACTCGGCAAAAGTTGCGTGTGGCTGTAGGCGGAGGGCAGAGCTCCTGGTTCCCCGGTGCGAGATCAGGTGTGCTTTGGGGGCTGTCCTTGGCAGTGGAAATGGGCCGTATAAATTATACATGGAAATAATAGAGGCTGCTGCACTCTGCCAGAAGTCGTTGCGACGGCCTAGATGTGGACTGCCTCGCTGGGCCGTGGTGGGCTGTGCCGAGGGCACCGAGGCAGACCTCAAGAAGGGAGGGGAGGTTGAACCCAGGCGTCCAACTTCTGCATTTCCTGTCAGCAGGGAAGTGTGATTTTCTCTCTGGCCAAAGCTTGCTGACCTTTGGCAAAGGACCTACATACTCAGAATTGCAGATCATGGCCAGGAAAGAAGGATGAAAAGGGTCCAATCACTGAGTGATGATCTTGGTCCCAGTGAGTCTGAGAATGTCCTTTAGGAGGTGAGAGAGGCTGAGAGCCCAGCCCACCCACTGCACAGCTGGGGAAACAGAGGCTCTTCGACAAAGACACCTGCCCGAGGCCCCCGGCTTATTGAGGGCAGCGCTGGGGCCAGGGTGCTGGGTTCCCAGTTGTGGTCTTAAGTTTCTCCCCCACGTCATCTCTTCGCTTTGTCATGGACCAGCTCCTGCCTGACTTTTCTTAAGTAGGACACAGAGCTCTGGATTCAAAACAGGTGGCAGCGGGGAGCAGACTGTAGGGTCTTGGAGAGAAGGACTCATCAGGGGTGCACATGGAAAAAGCAAAATCTCTGGCATCGGGAGAAGACACCAGTTCGACGGGCTGTCACCCCTTTTGGTCTCTTTTCTTGGGCAACTGTTCAGCTGGTATTTCAACATGCTTCGAGTTAGAGTATGTCATTGATTCGTCGGTCCCTCAGTAAACGCTATCAGTAGAACGGAAAGGAGTGGATGAGCTGTGTGCTCAGGCCCATTCTCCCTCCAGTTCCTTGTTTTGTTCTTGGAGACACCTGAATTCACCTCTCCTCTCTGCCAGCCAGTCCTGCACCGGCGTGGGCCACCCAGAGATGCGTGCCATGGCCCCTGCCCTCAGTGACCACCGTGACAACGCTCTCCTGTGAATAACGGGAGCATGACCACAGCTACACTTTCTAGAATGGTGCTTCTCAGCGTGCCTGTCCAGAGCTTGCATCAGAGCTTAACCAACACACTGGTCACGCCCCTGGCCAAGTCTTCACTGTGAGCAAGAGAAGTCCACTTAGCGAACTAGCCGATTTCTCTTCTAGCGCGAGGCTCTGTCGCCTTACGGACCAAATGCTAATTGTGGGCTGCTGGGCTGTGGGCCACATGCCCAGGAGCCTGGTTCTAGAACACATTCTGCGCAGCAGGCACACACTAACCACTGTGTGTATACATGTAGTGCATGCACACGCATGCACACACATAGACATATATGTGTGTATTAATCTTATTCTTTAAATATGCCATTAAATTAACTTTTTCTCCCTTTCAGTGTATAGTTCTATGAATTTGGACACTTGTATAAGTGTGTGTAAACCCCACCCTAATCAAGATACAGAACAGATCCATCACTCCAATAAATTCCCTCCTCTGAAGGCTTTGCAGGTGACTTCACCCCATCTTGACCCCCTGGCAGCCACTGGAAGGCAGACGTAAGAGGGGGCCAGCTCGGACCCCTCAGAGGAAGTCAGGAGCATGGGCCCCTGTGACTCCGCAGAGCAGAGCTCAGGGACAGTAAACTCCTATGAGCGTGTCTCTTTCGTTGAGAGCAGGACCTCAAAAAACTGCTCACATCGGACTGCGAAGGGTCTGGGAAGTAGGTCCTTTGTCCTGGACGGCCACGGTCTCCAGTCTCTCCTACAAAATAGGAGGGGGGCTTACTCTAGTCTCCGCCACAGCCGTGAAGTTCAAGAAATGTCTTGTTTATTACTTTTAGGCAAACGAAATGGGGGGGCCCCTCCAGCACACCCTGGCCCCTGGAGACTTGTGCTGTTGGCTCGCTGCTCAGTGCCGCTGACCTGGGTGGCTCTTCGCTCTCTGGGGAACACTGTGGCTCTGCGGCTCCGAGGAGGGGACAGAAGGCACTCCTTCCTGAAGGGCCTCTGTCCTGCCGTGAAGGCCACGGCCTTCAGAGAATGGCCTGTTCGGCATCTCCTCAGCCACCCTCGTGCAGGGCCACTGCTTTAGGGCCCTACATGGCATTTTTGAGGACTACTCCAAATCCCAGGGTCTCGGACATAGTCTCAGGAGCCTCAAGGCTAAATATTTAACATCGGTATGACTTTGAGGCGCCTGGGGGGCTCAGTCAGTTAAGCCTTCGACTTCGGCTCGGGTCATGATCTCACAGCTCATGAGTTTGCACCCCACGTTGGGCTCTGTGCTGCCAGCTCGGAGCCTGGAGCCTGCTTCGGATTCTGTGTCTCCCTCTCTCTATGCCCCTCCCCGGCTCGCACTCTCTCTGTCTCTCTCTTTCTCAAATAGAAATAAACATTAAAAAATAGAACTATAAAAAATTAAAAAATAGAAATATAAAAACATTAAAATAAACCTAAAGATCAGTATGAATTTTTAAGTTCACACTAATAGTGATCTTTAAATACATACATATACATTACATGGTCTTTATTTTTTAATTTTTATTTAAAGTTTTTTTTAATGTGTATTTATTTTTGAGAGAGAGAGAGAACACGAGCAGGGCAGGGGCAGAGAGAGACACACACAAATGCCCAGTTTATCTGAGAAGCCAACAAAGGTGAGTGGCGTTTCACATGGGGCGGGAGGGAGAGGAGGAGGGAGCTGGGAGGGATTTGCAAGTTCAGACAGGACTGGGATCAGGGAGGAGTCTGCCTTCCTCCCCCAGCTCAGCCAGCCAGCTCTCATTAATCCTGTCCCTTGAGAAAGGCCAGAAGAAGGGGGCCTCAGAGGTCATCAACGTCAACGGTGGCTACACTTCTTAAGCTCCCTGTTTGCCACGTGTGTCAATGCCCATTATCCTGAGTAACTGCCACAATCCTGCAAAGTAGGTGTTACTGTCATTTTTTCATAGATGAGAAAACTGAGTCCAGAGAGGTTATGTAACCGGCCCAAGGTCACACAGCAGACAGGTGGTAGAGCTGAGGCTCAATTCCAAACCCGGTGAGCTTCCTGCTCTACCGTGCTGCTTTCCGTATCCATAGCAGAGACACAAAACACACAAAGCGTGGGAGACTGGAACCGGCCACGCGCTTACATAACGAGGAGACCCAGACTGGAGAGGGGAGGAGCGTTACGGTGATCCGAGATCGTTCCCAAAGGAAAGCATAACGTGAACTTTGAAGGGCAAGTGAACCGCTATTAGTGGAGCACAGGGAAAAGCATTCACGGCGGGGAACAGCATAACCAAGTGTATGGAGGGAGGGATGAGCTCACGTCCGGCACAAGTAGAGGCAACAATCCTGGTGAGAGCCGGTCGTCAGCTGGGAGGGAATTGCGATAAAAGAATACGGGGGGCACGGCAGTGGACTGGTGTCCGGGGAACTTGGGCATCAGCTCAGGTTCCTAACGGAAAAGCGAAGGGATGAAAGTGGGGCTTAAGGAAGATTAAAATCCGAGGTATACACAGCTGGCCTCGCAGAGGGGGCTCGGGAGAGCGCGTGCTGCGCCTCTGTAAACCAGGTGTTCGTAGCAAGCGGCTTTCAAACCCCGCCATCCTGTGTTTTGCCTCTAGCGTCAGGTATATTTTAAAAAGGGTTGCCATTCAAACGGTAGCTAACACATAAAGTAGGTGTTTTTTTCCCTTTTTCTGACTTAATGAGCTTAAATGACACTTATATTGCTTTTCTGGAAACCTACTGCCCCCCTTTCACCCCACCAGTAAACCACGGCTGTGAGAGATGCCCTGTTGCTTTGATAATGGACATGGTGAGTACCAGCAGCTAGCGCCCTGCCCCCACACCCTCCGGGCCCAAACCCCTACCAGGTGCTGAAAAGGAGGATTTGGTCTGAGCAGCCTCTGGGCACTGATGCCCAGAACGGGCCCCTGGGCACCAGGCTCTGCTTAGACCCATGGTCAAAGGCTCCTCTTCCTACAGAAGAAGAGAGCCTGGAAGCTGGCTTTCATTTGGTTTTTATAAAATTGTTAAATCAAAGTTCAACCAGCATAAACTAGCCTCCCCCAGGGCTCTAGAAATGAGCCGGCTGGAGAGAGGTGACAGCAGTGACTGGGACAATGAGGAGCCATCTGAGATGCCTGAGTGGGTGATAGTCCAAGGCCATGGCTAGTTCATGTCCACCAAGTATGAGGCTCTGTGCGAGGCGGAGGGTGGATGCAAAGGTCAGGGAGGTCAAGTGTGCTCTCGAGCGGAGAAGCCACAGTTTGAGCCCTTAAGCTGGCACCTCCTCAAGGACCCCTTCTCTGTCACACACACCTGTCCCCTTCAGGAATCGGTGCCTTATCTGGGGGCCCCACAGCCCCATGTGTTATATTGATCACGTGGTTCCCCATGCCGGATGGTCATTTGCTAACTTACCTGTCTCTCATGTTCTCTCTGATACTAGCGCCATTGCCTGGGTCCATGTTTTGAAAAATTGATTGGCAGGGAATGGGGTAAGGGAATTTAAATCCAGCGGAGGGTGTGAGTGAATAATGTTGAGTTATCTTAAGACCATTTGCTTTCTTAAGTGATTTAGGAGATATCCTCCAGAAGCTCAGAGAGAAACCGTCTAGTGTGTGTTTTCAGGGGAGATTGTGGATTTCTGGGAAACCACGGTCAGTGACAGCCTAATGGAAGCCCAGCCACCTGGGACAGGCTGGGTGGTGGGGCAGAGCTTCCAGAAGGAAACACAATCACCTTTGACCCTCTCCCTCCTGGGGAGGAGAACGCAGCCACGTGCCCGTTAGGAGAGCGGAGTGGCTCAGGGTGACCAGAGCACAGCCACGGACCTGTTGCCCCTCATTCTTCCGGTCTATTGATGCAATGGTGCCATGGCGAAAGTGTCCATGCCTGCCCGACGTGACAGCAACTAGTTGAAAGGGAAAGAGAACAAAAGATGATCTGCTGGCACCCAGTAGGTAGGCTTTTATGATTGTCATGTGCAGAATCTTTTGTCCTTCCTCCACGTGATCTCGAGTCTTTCTTGACCTCTCTGTTCTTTCACCTAGTTCTGGAAAAATATGCGTTAGGCCTTGGGACAATAATAGACGATAGGTGATGAAAATGCATTGCCACATGCCTTTCTCCAGCGTTAAGTTCCCTCTGATTATGTGGCCATAATGAGTTGACACAAGACACAGCGGTCATCCACTCATACCAGGCAATCATGGTTTCTTAGCAACAAACTAGAAACTGTTAAGTAGGCCTTGTTTGTGTTTGGGCTCCTGCGTGTTGGTGGCTGTAGTCACTGCTGAGCGTAGATGGGCATTTTGTGCAGGCACTGATTTCTTCTGTGGGCTCCATTGCAACGTCACCGAATAAAGAGTTTGAAAGAGTTTATAGTGTTCCTGAACTTGTTTCGTGGGTTTGGAGCTAATCCAAACAGATGCTAATCTTGTCTGCTTATGCTCACCATTGAACGCATGTCTTGAGTCATAACGATTTGCCCGGAGTAGCATAGATGGACTATTCTTAAGATCTGCCTTGGTTTCTAAATTCATCAGTCCTTCCCCCGTCATGTTGTTGACATGATCTTCGAGGACCTGCTTCATTTGCATTTTACCTCCTGCCGTAGAGGTTTAGAGAGAAGTTCCCAGGCTAGGACTGGGACTCAGACCCAGATCTGCCCCCTGGGCAGACACGTGAATTCCTGTATATATTGCGACTCATCAAATATGACGGCCAGAATGTTCTTAGATGCATGTGATCACTCGCTCGCAGGCCAGCATCAAATGGCCACTGTTCCGGCAGACCCTACGTCTCGGTCAAGATGTGGGAGGGAATAAGCCAGGCTCTAGACTCTACAGGGCGCACTGCCTGCCACTCACCGGTATTCTATTTGTATTGCTGAATGAATGCATAAGTGAATGAATGAATGAGTGAATGATTCTAATTTCATTCACAGCCAGTGGTTTACACTTGTCATGCAAATGGAAGCAGAACATAATGGTGTCCGTTACCCAATGCTTGGGAGACTATTTTGCTATAAACAGCAGTACTTTTGCATCGTTACTAGAGAATTATAAGTTCTCACTGTTCGAATTATTGTTCTCAATAATGATCGGGGTGACACCGGGAGAGAAATGGAGCTGCTCTCCTCTTAGGAAACAGTGAGCCGGTGTGAGTCAGGAATGAGCCGTGGTGAATGTTGTTGCAAACTGGTGGGAAAGGACTGCCTTGCTCTGTCTGCCCAGGCTAACGCTATCACCGTGCACGGTGGCAGAGATCCTTGCCCGGTCTTGCTGAGAAATTGTGGAGACGCATTTGATATTGGCTGAGTCCATTTCATCCTGAATGTGAGCCATTCTGACATGGGCTCACGTCTGAGAAGCTGTGAGTCTTTTGGGCCAGAGCAGCTATTTATAGCTGCGTTTCCAAATAGAAATTAAAGCTCAGCTTCATCTCCCCATCCCCCCCAAACCCTCTGCAAGCACCTCACTCTGTGTTCTGTATCTCCAATTTGAACCTGAATGGGGAGATCTAGAGAGACCCTTGTGCTGGCGGACCATTATTCACTCTCTCGTTTGTGTCCATTCATTAAACGTTTCTATTTTTTCTCTCTTCTAATAGATACTCATCAATTTTTTTTTTTTTGCCAAGTGCCAGACACACGGGGAGACGCGAAAATGAATGTCATTCTTCATGGTGAAGGAAGAAGCCCCACTCACGGGACACGGTACCTTTGTCTGGGGGAGGGGCAGGTTTTATTTAAGGTTTATTAGCAGAGGAGGAGCCTTTATAAATCAGCAAAGCCAACAACTCAATATTGAATATTGGACATCACTGTCTTTAAAAGTCTTTCCACTATCATGCTTTGCATTTTGGCTATCCCTTCTCTCCCCTTTCTCTCAGAGGGGGAGACTTTCATTCCTGCTCCCCAAATAATTCAGGAAATACCTTTGATGGCCAAAGATTCATTGATGCAATCTCCATGAACAGTAAGCATCCACCCTGGGTCTTACTGCCTCTCCTCCTTGTCTTTTTAAAAGGAAGGAGTGAGTAGTAGATAAATTTGATTTACCCATGGATATAAATTACACCACACACTCTAAGACCCGCCTTTGTCTTAGAAATAATTCTTGAGTGGGGCGCCTGGGTGGCTCAGTCTGTTAAGCATCCGACCTCGACTCAAGTCATTATCTCATGGTCCGTAAGTTTGAGCCCTGGGTCCGGCTCTGTGCTGACACCTCAGAGCCTGGGGCCTGCTTCAGATTCTGTGTCTCCCTCTCTCTCTACCCCTTTCCCACTCACATGTGCATGCTCTCTCTCTCAAAAATAAATAAGCATTAAAAAAAAAAAGAAATAACTCTTGAGTGACCATAATCAGCTTTGGTTTTAAAGCGTGTGATCAAGGTCATTAGATGACGCTGCACTTAGTGGTTTTCATATCTTGTTTCTCCTCTTAGATTGTAAGCTCGCCCAGGCAGGGGCTTCACCCCTTCTTTCTCTTTTAGCTCCAACCACGGTGTTAGATGAGTATAGTGTTGCTTTCTATGTGTTCTTGTTAGGTCGAACATGTTTTTCACATTGGGTTTGAATAAAGGAATCACTTCCTTTATGCAGCAGAGCTGATCATGCACCAAAACCAGCTTTCCACTCTGTTGTTGAAGGAATCGATGGATAAACCCAAGGTAGGAGCACAGCCCAGGAACAAGTGTGTACCTTGGCCGGCTACTCGCCAGCAGGGAGCGACGAGCCTGGAAGCAAAGTGGATGGTCCTGCTCCCCGGAGCAGGTTTGGAATCCAAATTACAAACCAAACCAAACTCTTGTGCCGGCCAGCGAACACAGGACCCCAGCCTCAGAAACCGACGACGGAAGGAACCTCGACTCCACACGCGCATCGGCTTATCTGCTCTGCTCCTGCGCATGCGTGCTCTAGGCATGCCATCGGATTTTGCTTACCAAACACAAGTCCAGAGATAAAGTTGTTAAGAGAATTTCAAGAAGGTGACTGGTGGGCATCAAAAGCTCGAATGTGGGGCCCTTCTGAGTGCCAGGTCCTCCCTGTGAGACTATCGAGGCTGCCGGCCCCTGAAGCTGGCCCTGCCGGGCACAGAGGAAGTACTCAATACGTATTGGGTAGGTGAATGAATGAGTGTTGTGTGTTCTAAAATTTTATTTTAATGTTTATTTATTTTTGAGAGAGAGAGAGAGACACAGCATGAGCATGAGCAGGGGAGGGGCAGAAAGAGAGGGAGACTCAGAATCGGAAGCAGGCTCCAGGCTCTGAGCTGTCAGCACAGAGCCCGAAATGGGGCTTGAACTCACAGACTGCGAGATCATGACCTGAGCCGAAGTTGGACGCTTAACCGACTGAGCCACCCAGGCGCCCCTGAATGTTTTGTCTTAAGCACAGGACTCATGAACCAAAGCTTAATTATTGCGATTATCCGAGGACCCAGTGAGAGCGGCGGGGGCGAAGGGCTTCCCTCAACATCCACCAGGCATTTACTGGCTGGCTGTCCTACAATTCGCCTCAATTCCGACACTATCTACCCGGGGGTCGGATCAGATCCTACAGGGGAAGGGCTCGGTCCCACAAGACAGTTCAGATGCCAGTTACAAGTCCAGGCTGTCACTGTGCTTCTGACCGACCAGCTATAAATCAGAGGCTCCCATGAGCCCCTTTGCGGGTTCGATTAATTTGCTCTAGAGTTTCCCAGAACTCAAGAAAATAGCTTACTTCTGTTTGGGGTGTTACTGCAAAGGCATGTGATAAAGGACGCAGACAGGCAGGTGGAAGAGATGAGTAGAGCCAGGTGTACGGGAAGGGGCAGGTTTTATTTAAGGTGCATTGGCAGATGAATAGAGCAAGATATATGGGAAGGAGCCCAGGGCTTACGTGTCCTGTCTGCGTGTGCCAGTGTCCCCACGGCTCCTCCACCTATCGGCCAACCAGGAAGCTCTCCGAACCTCCTGGTTATGGGATCTTATGGAAACTTTCTTACCCAGGCGTGATCAATTGTTAACTCCATTTCTATCCTCCTCCCCTCTCTGGAGGATGAGGGGTGGATCCCAAAATTCCAAGCTTCTAACCATGGCTTGGTCTTTCTGGGGACCAGCTCCCATCCAGGGGCCATCCAGGAGCCCACCCAGAGTTACCTCAACAGAAAAAATAAAGGGCTCAGGGCTCTTATCACTTAGGGATTTACAAGGGTTTTAGGAGCTCTGTGCCAGGAGCCAAGGGCAGAGAGACCCATGCACATGATCTCTAATAACTCACAATTGTCTTTTAATGGCAAATCGGAATAGAAATATTAGTCTCTCCGATAATTTTTAGAAAGAACGTCTGAGCCAAGAGTTTTAATCTTTTTCTTTTATGGCAGTTGTTAATCAGCTGCAATCCTGAGCAGATTTGTTTAATCACTTCTGTTCTTTGCGAGAGAGGAGAGGTCCTCAAGAGAGAGGAAGGCAGGAATTGATGGGACATGAAAAATTCATGGTTGGGGGAAGAAAGTCCCTGCAAAGGAAAGATGAATTTTCGTGGTGTATAGGATTTGATATATTAATAACCACTGTGCTGTGATATTGCAGCCTCGTCTCGGCTGATTCTCATGCCGCCGTGAACAAATTTGTTGGGGCGAGGCTACTTTGAAGCTTTGGGGGGCCGGTGAGCTGCACCTGCCTGCCCTGGGCATTCTTGCGTATTCATGTATTGATGCCGAGGCCACTAAGTGCCCTTGAGAGAGGCTGGAATGCAGTTTTCCCAAAGGGAACAGGTGGGGAAGAAACCAAAAGGCAGATGCCCCAGAGTCCCTATTTCATTTTTGCCTCGCTCCTAAATGAAGCTCATTGTTGATAAAGAGATTCAAGAGAATCAGATTTATATCACATGTACGTAGTCATTCAACCCCTATTGGTCGAGCGCCTCCTGTGTGCCAGGCATTGTGTTAGGTCCTGGGGCTTCGAAGTGAAATTCAGTTAAATCCTCACCCTGTGGATGCTCTCAGTTTATCCTGAAATGCACACATGGTGGTGGGGATAGGGGTGGGCACGGCGCCCTCCGGTTTCCTGGTGGTGAAGTGACCGAGCACGTCCGGAGCCTCCAGATGCTGAAGGAAGTCATTTCGCCCCACAGAGGTTGGTAAACTAGGAGTCGTCATGGCAACAGATTAACTGGGTGTGAGCGCCCCAGCTGCGAGTGTACCGGCTCCTCCTCTGCCTGGGTCCCTGCTTAGGGTGGTATCATCTCTCCGCGTGTGGAATTTGGCTGGAGAACGAGCAGATGGAAGGGGGCTGCTGGGAACTGGAGAGGACAGTAGAGACGCTACAGATTCGGATACAATGATGAGCTAAAACACAGAACACTCCGCGCGTGCCCGGCCCTGTGTGGTATACTGCGGTCTCATTTCAGGTTCTCACGGTACCGCTACCATCTTCTTCTTCGCCATCGCTGAGGCAAGGGAGCAGGTTCAGAGGGGCGGAGCTAGTGCCAGCCTCCTGTCTGTCTGGTTCTTACCCCTGTTCTCTCAACGCCAGGCGGCAGGGGTTCCCAATCACACCTGCGAGGGTGGCTAAAATGCTGATTCCTGGGCAGAGCTCCAGACCTGCTGAATCAAAGTGTCTGATGAGGGTGGGAGCGGGGTTGGGGGTGGCATTGGGGGACACTCAGGAATCAGAACACAAAGGGATCTTAGAGGTTGCCTGGTCTGCTGGAGGCCTAGAGAGAAAGCGACTTGCCCTGGGTCCCAGGGCTAGTTAGGATTAGGACCCACTCAGGTCTTCTAGGCCCGCCTGGAGGAGGTGTGGCGGGGGGGGGGGG
>PJEM01013417.1:0-12583 GCA_004023845.1 Helogale parvula | reverse complement strand
ACTTCCTAGCCCGGTCACCAGGGTAACCGTCACTCCCACCTTGACAGTCAAGTGCGTACACAGCTTCTTGCACCCACATCCAGGGCCACAGGACCCAGCCCTATAATCAGCCTCCTGCCGCCTCTACAGACAGCCAGCAGCCCAGCCCCCCGCTCTTCGGGCCCGTCACCCTATCGCAGCTCTGGAGACACCCCTCCCCACGCTCACACGCCGAATTCTGCTTTCCTCGCCCACTGCCTCCCAGGAGACAAATGCGCAATCTGCTCTCCGCGTGTATCATCACCTCTGGAGGGAGGAATCTGCCCTCCAGTTGGGACACAGCCCAACGCACACGGCCCACACGGGAGGAAAATCACCCCCTCCCAGAGGAAGGGGGCAGGGGCAGTGAACGCCTCTTTCCCTCCAGAGACAGCTGAGGGGGCAGCTGGAATTTAGGAATAGTTTGCAAAGTGATGATCAGGAGAGGGGCGGCGTGGTTGGGGAGGATGGGGGGAGCTGGTGCCCAGATCCTGCTGCTAATGAAACAGCTCCCTGCCTGCCAAACCCAGGGGCTCCCTGCCTGGGACACCAGAGCCCCTCTGCCACCACAGACACTTGGAGTCTGACCCTGTGGGTGATGAGTGTGGGTGTTCTTCTTCAAAGACCCCATTAGAACAGTCTGATGAGGCTGGGCTGCTGGGGCCTTGGGTTCCTGTTAGGGCTTCAAAGGGATCAGTTCCATCTAGATCCTGGGCTCAGGGGCCTGTCAGGCTGAGCTCCTCTGAGCTCCTTTCTCAATTGCTGGAGCTGATCAGAGCTTCCCACCAGCTCTATCTCGACCTCTGTGTCAGACCCTGCAGCTTTTTCTCTCCTCACTCATTCGTTCCCTCAGCCCTCCTGTCTCACCTGTCTCCTAGGCTCTGAGCCACTTGCTGAGCCCTGGGGACCAGGGATTGCTGTCCTGATTACCCTCTTTCTCTGCAGCCCGAGGCCACTCCTTTCAGACTCCTGACCCACTTGAAGGCTTCCTCCTGAGGGCTTGGGATTTGGCTCCCCCAGAGGCTGCTGACAGCCAGGTGAGACTGCGAAAGTGCAAGAGAGTTAACTCCCCAAGAAGCCAAGTTTGACCAATAGGAAGCAAAAGGCAAGAGGAAGCCTTACTGCCTCCTTCCCATGGACACTTCCCAGTGGGCAGTTCCCAACGCCTCCTTCCCATGGACAGTTCCCAATGGGCAGTTCCCAGTGCCTCCTTCCTATGGATGGTTCCCAACGCCTCCTTCCCATGGACAGTTCCCAGTGCCTCCTTCCCATGTACACTTCCCAGTGCCTCCTTCCTATGGATGGTTCCCAACGCCTCCTTCCCATGGACAGTTCCCAATGGGCAGTTCCCAGTGCCTCCTTCCCATGGACACTTCCCAGTGGGCAGTTCCCAACGCCTCCTTCCCATGGATGGTTCCCAATGGGCAGTTCCCAGTGCCTCCTTCCCATGGACAGTTCTCAATGGACAGTTCTCAATGCCTCCTTCCCATGGACCGTTCTCAATGGACAGTTCCCAGTGCCTCCTTCCCATGGACAGTTTCCAAGGCTGGACTTCTGCACAGCCTGTCTGGAGATGGATGGGGCCTTCTGGGGCTCTTCCTGGATTATGAACCAGCCTAGTAGTGCAGTGCTGTCCGTGAATTTGCTTCCCATCCTGCCCCACCTCACCTCTCTCTTGACCTGCCTCACCTCTCTCTTGCCCTGCCTCACCTCCCTCTGTCTCACTCTGGCTTCCCTGGTATTTCACCTCTCAAGGAAGTATTCGCACTTAAGCATCCCCACAGACTTTTCTAGGGAATCTGGGCTAATTTGGCACTAAGATTCAAATAGAGCAGAATTCTTGTTCTATATTATCTAGCCTAATTCCCTCATGGGACAGAAGGAGCTGAGGCCCAGAGAAGGTAGGTGATTTCACCAAGTTACAGCTAGTTGGTAGAGATTCATTACTCTACTATTCATTACATTATGCCTATTCATTACTTTAACAAATAATTAATAAGCACCTACTATGTAGCAGGCATTAGTCTAGGCACTGGAAAGGTGGGGGTGAATAAAATGGACAAATTCTCTGCCTTTATGGAACACAACATTTGAATGGAAGATTGGAGAAGAGAAGAACCTTAAATGGGGTGAAGGTGTAAAACATTCAGAATGTTAGACTAATAGGTGCTGCTGGTGGTGATGGTAGGTGTTGTCAGATGAACTGTGCCCCCCTCCCCAAATTCATAAGTTGAAGCCCTACCCCCCAGGACTTCACAATGCTCCTGTATTTGGAGATAGGGCCATTAGAAGTGATTAAGTTAAATGAGGCCATTGGAGTGGGGCCTAATCCAACATGACTGGTGTCCTTATAAAAAAAGGAAACTTAGGGCACCCATGTGGCTCAGTTGGTTAAGTGTCCAGCTCTTGATTTCTGCTCAGGTCATGGTCTCCCAGTTTGTGAGTTCAAGCCCTGTTTCAGGTTCTATGCTGACAGCGCAGAGCCTGTTGGGAATTCTCTCTCCCTCTTTCACTGTCCCTCTCCCACTTGCAACCTCTCTCTCTCTCTAAAAATAAAGAAATAAACTTCAAAAAAATAGGAGGGACAGCTGGGTGGCTCAGTTGGTTAAGTGTCCAACTTTGGCTCAGGTCATGATCTCACAGTTCATGGGTTTGAGCCTCGCATGGGGCTCTGTGCTGACAGCTCAGAGCCTGGAGCCTGCTTCACATTCTGTGTCTTCCTCTCTCTCTGTCCCTCCCCAGCTTGCACTCTGTCTCTCTCTCCCAAAAATAAATAAACATAAAAAAGTTTTCTTAAAAAGAGGATATTTGGACACACAAAGAGACCAGGGATGTGCACACGAGCAAAGGCCATGTGAGGACACAGCAGGAAGGTGGCCTCAGGAGAAACCAAGCTCGATTCCACCTTGAGGGTGACCTTGGCATTCCAGCCTCCAGAGCCGTGAGACAATAAACTCCTGTTGTTTAAGTCACTGAATCTATAGTGTTTTGTTATGGTGGCCCTAGCAGACTCATACCATGGGGTTTTAATTTCATAAAAGGTGTCCCGAGCTGGCCTCACCGAGAAGGTGACATTTGAGTCATATCCTGAAGGACATGATAGAGTGAGTTGCCCAAAAATCCAATGGAAGAAGATTCCAGGGAGAGGGAGCAGCAGACTCTGACTCGGATCAGACCTCCAGCGTTTGAGGAATCGGAAGGCCAGTGTGCATGAAGACAGCAGAGTGGGGGCGGGACAGGAGGATGAGATGAGAGGGCTGGCGGGGGGGATGCGGGAGGGCATCCTCGGTGTGAGATGGGGAGCTACTGCAGAGTTTAGAGCAGCAGTTCCTATCGGGGCGAAAGGGCACTTTGTCCCCAGGGACATTTGGCAACATCTGAAGACGTTTCCATTTCCCACTGCGAGGTGGTGGGTGGGGGAGGGCAGGCTAGGACTTCGGCATCCAGTGAGTGGAGGCCAGGGGTGGTGGTAAAGATCCTGCAATGCACAGGACAGCATTTCCCGCCCTTTCCCCAACGAAGAATTACCGGGGCCCACATAGTAACAAGGTTGAGAAGCCCTGTTTTATTTATTTGTTTATTTATTTATTAATGCTTACTTAGAGAGAGAGAGCGAGCATGCAGGAGGGGAAGAGAGAGAGAGAGAGAGAGAGAGAGACTCCCAAGCAGGCTCCGCACTGTGGGTGCAGAGCCCGACGTGAGGCTTAATCCACAAACAGTAGGATCATGACCTCAGCAAAATCAAGAGTCAGAAGCTAACTGACTGAGCCACCCATGTGCCCTGAGAAGCCCTGTTTAAAAATTTTTTAAAAATGTTTGTATTTTTGAGAGAGAGACAGAGAGACAGAGAGACAAATGGAGAGACAGAGAGAGAGAGACACACACAGCATGAGTGGGGGAGAGGCAGAGAGAGAGGGAGACACAGAATCAGAAGCAGGCTCCAGGCTCTAAGCTGTCAGCACAGAGCCTGATGAGATGCTTGAACCTGTGAACCACTGGATCATGATTTGAGCAGAAATCAAGAGTCAGATGCTTAACCAACCAAGCCACCCGGGTGCCCCCAAGAAGCCTGTTTTGGAGCATGAGGTGACTGAGTATGACCTGTGTGTGAACGGGGTCACCCTGGCTGTGTTGGTAAGACCGAAGACCTTTAAAAGTGGAAGAAGAGGGGCGCCTGGGGGGCTCAGTCGGTTAAGCATTCTAATTCGGCTAAGGTCATGATCTCGCGGTTCATGGGTTCGAGCCCCGCGTCAGGCTCTGTGCTGTCAGCACAGAGCCTGGAGCCTGCTTCAGATTCTGTGTCTCCCTCTCTCTCTGATCCTCCCTTGCTCATGCTGTCTCTCTCTGTCTGTCAAAAATAAATTAAAAAAAAATTAAAAAGATTTGAAAGTGGAAGAGCAGCAGGGGCTCAGCTCTCCAGGTGAGAACTAACAGCGGCTTGGACCCCAGTGGATGCTCTCCTGTGCCGGTTCAGTGCCCTGTTCCAGCTTCCCTGCCCCCTGCCTCTTTCTCTTTCTCAATAAACATGAACAAAGCCCTTACTATGTGCTGACCATCACGTCTGGCGGTGGGAAGAGTCCAGCAGATGTGGCCCACCAGGAACTTCATCTGGCTCCCCCAGGACCACGCTGAAGAGGAAGGGAGCTACAGGGAGCAGCTGCCAAGGTGGGGGGCAGCCGCCGGCCAGTCTGTTTAGGGGTGCGGGTGGAGCACTGCCCTGCAGCAGTTGTTAGCGGCGGCCTTCCACTCAGACCCTGAAGAGGGCACAGAACGAGCCCTGGGTGGGTGATGTCCCCAACCATCCAGTTGCACAAGTGAAAAACGTGGCAATCATCCTGACTGCCTCTGCCTCCCTGACCTCTGTCCATGCCTCAGTATGTTGCCAGTAACCCTCACATATCTCTTGAATCTGTTCACGTCACTCTGTTTCTTTTTAATTTTTTAAAAAAATGCTTATTCACTTTTGACAGACAGAGAGAAAGAGCACGAGAAGGGGAGGTGACAGAGAGAGAGAGAGGGAGACACAGAATCCAAAGCTGTCAGTGCAGAGCCTGATGCGGGGCTCGAACCCACGAGCTGTGAGATCATGACCTGAGCTGAAGTTGGTGCTTAACTGACTGAGCCGCCCAGGCGCCCCCACATCACTCCACTTCTATCATATTGACTCTCGCCTGAACTGCTATCATTCCCCACCTGGTCTCTCTGTTGCCACTCTCGTGCCCCTAGAATCTTTTGTTAGTAGGGTAGGAGGACCATGGTGCAGTGACAGAAAACACTTACGCAAGAGTGGGTGGGATGGCCCTTCTCCGTCAGTACCCTAGCTCCTGTATTTTTTTCCATAGCATTTATCATCGCTTGTAATTATGTAGTTAATCACAGTGTGTGACTATTGGATCGGTTTCCATTGTTCTCCTTAGGATGTGTGCTCTGTGAGGGGATGTGTGTGATGTGCTTCATGTCCCCAGACCTCCCCCAGAACCATGCTGATAACGTAGCCTGAATTCTCGAAATACGTTTTGAATGAATGGATGAACACAGTGCTAAATTAGAACTGGAAACCACATAATCTCCCTGACCTAAAAAAATTCGAACATATTTCACACATAAGACATTTTACAGAATGCCTATGTATATCTGAAGTATAACAATAAAACAAATACTCACGTATCACTATGCAGTTTGAAAAATAGCGGATCACCTATGCCTTCTGTGTGCCCCCGCCCTCGATCACATCTCAGTCCTAGAGATTAACAATACACAATCTGTTTGAGAGGATCGTCTCCTTTTCTTGGTCATTTTTAACCACATGGGGATATTACATTTGGTACTGGTTTTGAACATCATATAAAGAGGATCAGATTGTAGATAATCTAGGGCAATTTGCATATGTTGCTCAACACGTTTCTGAGATTTATCTTTATTGTATTATGTACTCGTGGCTCGTTGTCACTGTCACAATATCCCATTGATCTGAGGATAAAACAACTAATTTATCTATTCTCCTGTAGACAGGCATTTGAGTTGCTACCGGGATTTTGCTGTTAGAATTTGGCAAGTCAATGCCCAATTACTTTCCAAAGTGGCTTCCAAAGCGGTTGCACCGATTTTCACGTCCGCCAGGGCTATGCAAGAGTTCCTTTTGCTCCACGTCCTTCAAAGACCTGATGTAGTCAGCCTTTAACGTTTTTGCTCACTTGGGAAGTATATACATTTACCATCTCTGTTTATTGAAATAAGGTTGAGCTTCTTTTCAGGTTTATTTCCCTCCTGTAAGGTGGTTGTTTGTACATTTTGCCTATTTTTCTTCTCTTTTTTTAAAATGTTTATTTATTTTTGAGAGAGAGTGAGCAGGAGAGGGGCAGAGAGGGGAACAGAGGCTCTGAAGTGGGCTCCGCACAGACAGCAGCGAGCCTGATTTGGGGCTCGAGCTTACAAACTGTGAGATCATGACCTGAGCTGAAGCTGGAGGCTCACTCAACTGAACCGCTCAGGAGCCACCCCCATTTTTCTACCTAGATGTCTTCTTACTAATTTTTTGGAGTTCTTGGTTCTGAACAGCAATCGTTCTTTGATTAATTTGTTGTAAATATCTTTTCCCAGTCGATAATTTGTTTTGTCACGTCTCTGTGGCGTCTTTTGATATATGAACACAAGTGCTTAATTTTATAAACTTTTATTATTATTTTTTAATGTTTATTTATTTTTGAGAGAGAGAGAGAGACAGAGCATGAGCGGGTGAGGGGCAGAGAGAGAGGGAGACACAGAATCTGGAGCAGGCTCCAGGCTCCGAGCTGTCAGCACAGAGGCCAACTCCGGCGTGAACTCACAGATCGTGGGATCATGACCTGAGCTGAAGTCTGCCGCTTAACTGCCCGAGTCATCTAGGCACCCCTAACGTGCTTACTTTTAAAGTAGTTAGATTTATCAGTCTTGTACTTTATAGCCTGTGCTTTTTGTTTTAAGAAAACTCTCCCTCTTCAGATGTCACAAAACGATCCTCCGTCTTCTCTTGGAAAAGTGTGGAAGGTCCTTCACATGCAGGTTTTGCTGTGGTTGTGATGGTGACATGAGCGAACTGGGTTAGGCTGGCAGCGTTTCCAATGCTGTGGCTTCACCTGGTCTTGTGATCGGTCACGTGGCTGAGATGCCGGCGGAGGCAGGTCCAGGCGCCGCCAGCTCCGCTTTCATGGAGGAGCCACAGTGCCAGGTCCCCAGAGCTCAGCTGCCTCGGTGTCGCCACAGAAGGAACGAATGCACTTGACGTGCTGATGTATTTCCATTGTCTTCACCATTTTCTGGAGGGCGGCGCCCTGGTGGGCCTTGTATTTGCTGACAAGTCTGACCTTGGTGTATTTGGCCACGTTACTTCTTACTAGGTCTAAGCCCAGGGAACCACGTTTAGGTTTTTCATTTACCTGACATTAATTTTTTGTTAAATATTTTTTAATGTTTACTTATATTTGAGAAAGAGAGATAGAGATAGAGAGCGAGCGAGAGCATGAGTGGGGGAGGGGCGGAGAGAGAGGGAGACACAGAATCGGAAGGAGGCTCCGGGCTCTGAGCTGTCAGCACACAGCCTGATGCGGGGCTCAAACTTGAGAGCCATGAGATCGTGACCTGAGCCCAAGTTGGATGCTCAACTGACTGAGCCGCCCAGGCGCCCCTGGCATTTTTATGTACGGTCTGAATTTAAGTGTCTTTCTCATAGAGATAATTGCTGTTGCATCAAACTACCACCCATCTAAGTGCCTTTGAACCAACATAAATTTATTATCTGATGGTTCTGGAAGTGAGAACTGGGTTGCAGCGGGCTAAAATCGAGGTGCTGTCAGGGCTGCATTCCCAGCAAAAAGCCCTAGGAGAGTTTCTTTCTTTCTTTTATTCCTTATTCAGCTTCTAAAGCCTGACCACTTGTGGGCCCCTTCATTTTCAAAGCTTGCAATGGCTGGTCAAGTTTCTCTTGCATAACGGGGTTGCTGAACTTTCTGCCTCCCTCTTCTACTCGTAAGGACCCTTATGATTACATTGGGTTTACCTGGATAATCCAAGATAATCTCTCCATCTCAAGACTCTTAAATTAGGTGCATCTTCAAAATCTCTTTTGCCAAGTAAGGTTACAAAGTCACAGGACGTGGACTTCTTTGGGAGAACATTATTCTAGCTACTGCAAGAATCAACAGATTCAGGATACTTTATTGAATCTTCTCTGAGCCTAGGTACAGGGAGCACTGGTCTGGTAGAAATAATGCTTGCTATGAGCCAGGAATTTCTCTAAGCATTGTGGGCATAGTATCTCATTTAATTCATATAAGACTTTGTTCTGGGAGCGCCTGAGTGGCTTAGTCGGTTAAGCGTCCCACTTTATCTCAGGTCATGATCTTGCAGTTTCATGAGCTCCAGCCCCACGTTGGGCTCTCTGCTGACAGCTCAGAGCCTGGAGTCTGCTTCGGATCCTGTGTCTCCCTCTCTCAGTCCTTCCCCTACTCACGCTCTGTTTCTCTCTCAAAAATAAACATTAAAAAAAAAAAAGACTTTGTGCTGTGTACCACTTTTATTCTGATCGTAGAGAAAAGTGGGGGACAGAGGGGTTAAATACCTCACACAATAGGAAGTAGGAGAGTCAGATTCTAGGCAGTTGGCCAGGGCATTTCAGACAGTCGGGCTCCGAAGTCCACGCACTTAACCACCGTGTTCTTGTTGAAGGAATAAATGAAATGACTAAATCTAGCTTCCTTTAGCTGTGTGCTTGTGCCTGAGCCATACAACCTCTCTGAGCCTCAATTTCATGGTCTGTAAAATTGGAATAGTGGCGCGTTTTTTCTGTACTTCACAAGGTTACTTCTAGGATGCATTGAGACACGTTGTAAGAACAGCAGTTCAGATCAGAAAAACAGGGATCCAAGACTCCGGCCACTGCAGGTCACTGGCAGAGCTGGGATTGGGATGAAGGCTTCTGGCAGCCACGCTGGGGCAGGCTCTTTCTCCCACGGGCTGGTAACTACAGCAGTTACAGATTCGAGTCACCAAACGGCACAAGTTCCCTTCATCAGTCTCCTGCCCTGTAACAGCCAACATCAAAGCTATACCTGTGTATTCAACTGACATCGAAGGATATCAAGTCTCAAATGACGAGGTTACATAATATAAATAGGAGATAACACTTCGTCGCTGAAACAGGGTATAGTTCACAAATATTATTTACTATCGGTTATAAACGAAGGGGAAATAAGACAATTTTGGAAATTGACAGAAAAGGAAGGCTGTAAGGTATTGCTAGGGAAAACCACCCGCGACTCTGCCTCTTTCTTCTCCATCCCGATCTCGATCTCTTCAAGTTCCATTTTCCCCTTCATCCCTCCTTAATGTGGAGCAGGGATCCGTATACCTGGATTTTAGCCTTTGGGTAACCACTGACCGTTTTTGCTTTGAACTTCAGAGTCAGTATTGAATAAAAAAAAGAGCAAAGTGTGGGAGGATTCATATATTAGGAGTACATACAACGAAAACACCACGATAGAATCAGTACAGTGCTGGTGTAGGAGCAGATCTAGATCAACAGAGCAGTCACGAGAGCCTAGAAACAGAGATGTGTGTCTATTAAGACTTAGTGTAGGACAGAGATGCCATCATGCATCAGTGGGGAAAAGATGGATTGTTTGGTGGGTACTACTGGGCAAATTGGCTCACCGTGCAGAGAAAATACTATTGTATTCCTGGTCGTACTAGATGTCAGGCGAACTGCAGACGAATTAAGACCTAACCGTGATAGGTAAAAGGATGAAGTTATTAAATAGGGGAAGATATAGGAGAATATTTTGAGTAGGAAAAGATTCTTAAACAAGATCCTCAAAAACACACCACACAAGGCTAAAATTAGATGCATTTGTTTCCATTAAAATACCGATTTTCCCTACACTGTAGGATAGCCAAGCTAATAGGATGGGTAAAAGATTGGAAGAAATATACACAATGTCTAAGACTGACAGGAGATTAATATTTAGAACAGATTAAAAAACCTCCTTCAATTCATTCAGAAAAATAATAGGAAATCTAGCAGAAAAAGAGGCAGAGGATGTAAATAGGTAATTCACAGAAGGCAAACGTTTCAGTGGTTCTTAAGTATATAGAAAAATGGATAACATCACTTATCAACAAAAAACTCAATGAAATTACAGTGTGATACTACTTTGCTGATATCAGATTGATATAAATTAGGACATCGGTTAATACCAAAGGTTAGCACATGAAGTAGGCAAACAGGGCTCTGTCTTCATATACCACTGCTGTGATTGCAAACTGGCAAAGCCACTCTAGAGGGCAACTTGGCAGAGTGAAAACAAGCAGTGTAGACTCCATGACCTGGCAATTTCATTTCTTTCCTATGGTCCATCAGGGACACGTCTAATACCATTACGTGTTGTCTGTGGTTACAAGGAACGGCTGGCAACCTAACTGTCCATTTTAAAGGAACTGCTAAGTGAAACGAGTTAGATGCACAAACTGAATGCATGGACTAATGAACTCCTAGTATATATAGATAGCCCTATGGATAAATCATTTAGGTATTATGTTGAGGAAAAAAACAAGAAAAAAATGAGTTCTTAGCACAATACCTTTCATGTATATTAAAAATAATACATAAACAACAGTATCTTTGGAGGATATACACACATACTCTAACATGTCTTAAAAATAGAAGACAGAGGGTGTCGGGTGTCTGGGTGGCTCAGGCTGGACTTCTTTCTGCTCAGGTCATGATCTCGCAGTGGGTTCAAGCCCACGGGGGTGGGGGTGGGGCTCTGTGCTGACAGCTCAGAGCCTGGAGCCTGCTTCAGATTCCTTGTGTCCCTCTCTCTCTGCCCCTCCTCCACTTGTGCTCTCTCTCAAAAATAAATAAACATAAAGAGAGGATGCATATGGGGAATAGAGAAATAGGAGTGTGGATAGGAAATGGGTGAAAAATAACAAAATTAAAAAGAGGGGTCTTGCTGAAGTGCATATTCAACACAACTTTGTCCCCCAGGTACAAAAAAAAAAAAAAATGACCCCAATCCCCTTCCCATGGCTTCCTCTTCTTAACAGAATCAAATGCAAGCGATTCAAATGTGCCTGCCCAGAGCAGAGCCTTTCTCCAAAAAGGACCCCCCCTCTCCCAAATGGGCTTACTCTTATTTCTCTTGGAAAGTCTTACTGAACGTTTAAGATTCAGTTTGTTTCCCCTCCGGGAGTCCTTTTCGGACCGCTGCCCCACCCAAATGCCAGCCTCTCCAGGACCTTATTCCCCCATCACCCGGGCACACACCACGTGGTAACTGCTCATTTTGGGTACACAACCCTCCCGCAGGGTTACAGCTGAGCTAGGGTGGTCTCCAAGTCTACAGCTCGCCTGCTGGAGTGCGCGATCATGATTGGAAGGTTAGTCCCTCAGGTTAAACACTACAGCAGCCCACCTTCCTCTTTTGCCGCCCTGGTCACTGGTTCCGCCTCTCCGCTCCCGGCCCCTGCCCCCAGCCCACCTCCGCAAGGCTGCAGGCGGTGGAAGGTTCTGCGCACGCGCCACGGGGCGGGGCGCGGGGAAAGGAGGGCGCCGAAGGCCGGTGGGGGCGACCACGGCGTTGCGCGGCAGTTGCGTCCCGCTTGCCAGCGCGCGGCGCCTGAGGGGGGCGGGGCTGAGGCGGGCTCGTGGCCCCGCCCCCGCAGCTGGCCCCGCCCCCGCAGCCCGCCCGCGAGCCCCGCCCCGCCCCCTCGCCTTGCCCGCCCCGCCCCCTCGGCGGCAGCGTTCCTTCTCCCGCCGCCAGCTAGCCTCCCACCCGGCTCCCGCGGCCGAGAGCGGGAGAAAGTCCTGCTGGTGGGCGTTCGCTGGGCTGCGAGCGTCCGGCATCCCGGGGCCGCTCTGGCCCGGGCGGCGAGGGGGCCCGGCGGTCCATGCATCCGCCGCCGCCCGCCGCCGACGCGATGGATTTCAGTCAGAACAGCCTGTTCGGCTACATGGAGGACCTGCAGGAGCTCACCATCATCGAGAGGCCGGTCCGCCGGAGCCTCAAGGTGCGCCCCGGGGAGGAGGAGCTGCCCGCAGGGCGCCTGGCCCGCGCCCCGACCCCGTCCCGTCCCCTTCTCCTTCGCGAGTGGCCCGGGACCCTCTCGGAGTCAGGCTGGCCCCTCAGTCTTCCTCCAGTTGCCGTGTCACCCTAAATCGGCCCCCGCCGGGGCCCCTGGCTCGACGCGGCCCCGTTTCTCCCAGCTCGGACCTCAATCCCCGAGGGACTGGCCCCTCGGACGCCCTGGGCTCTCCAGCCCCCCGCCCCGGACCCCTTTCCCAACCCGCCCCCAGGAACGGCCGGCCCAGCGGCGTCCCCCGAGCCGCTCCTCTCGGACAGCCTTGGCCCCTCGTCCTTCCGCCCTGCGGGAGCTGCCCCTCCAGCCGCCGCCAGGTCCCCTCCTGAGTGCCCCCCCCCCCGCCTGTCCCCGTCCCACTCCTCAGTCATCACAGCTCCTGCCCCCCTCCCGGAGACACCCCGGATCTCGTTCGCCCCTTCCTCTGTCGTTGCAAGCTCGGGCGCCTGTG
>PJEM01013416.1:0-41027 GCA_004023845.1 Helogale parvula | reverse complement strand
CAAAAATAAATAAACATAAAAAAATTTAAATGAAAATACTAACTCAAAGTAGTGTAGTATGGTTCAGGGGTCAACAATCTCTTTCATAAAGGGCCAGAGACTTTTCAGGCCATAAGATCTGTTTGCAATTACCTAGCTCTGCCTTTGTAGCATGAAAGCAGTCATGGATAATATTTGAGTGGGTGAGCATGACTGTGTTTCAGTAAAACTTTATTTAGAGGACCAAGCAATGGGCCGGATCTGCATAGAAGCCATAGTGTGGCAGCCCCTGGTGTGGGCAGAATAGAGTTTTGTGGCTCACCTGAACGTAGATTTAAATCCCAGTTCTGATATTTACCAGCTTTGTAGCCTTGGTAAAACTCTTGGCATCTCTGGGCCTTGCTATCCAGATCTGTGTAAAGTAGGTTATTACATAAATTTTTCATGGTTGTTGAGGAGGAAAGCCATAATACATGAAATAACCCAGCACATCTCATTGCACTGTGCCTATGACTATTATTGATTTGTATTTGTTTCTTTTCTTGACCCTAAAATTATCTGAGAGGTGTTTAAGAATAGATGCAATATGATAAAATAGAAATAACAAATCTGCTGGTGTGCCTGGGTGGTTCAGTCGGTTAGGTGTCAGACTTCGGCTCAGGTCACCATCTCCCGGTCCGTGAGTTCAACCCCTGTGTTGGAGTCTCTGCTGACAGCTCAGAGCCTGGAGCCTGCTTCCAATTCTGTGTCTCCCTCTCTCTCAAAAATAAGTAAACGTTAAAAAGAATTAAAAAAAAAGAAATAAGAAATCTATTTACACAGAGCAAGGAGATAAAAGCGGACTTGTAAGATGTGGTCCTAGCCGAGCTGTGGATCTTTAATAGATCTTCCAAAATCCTCAAAAATTGGACCTAAGAATGAGCTTTGAGATTCCTGGCAACCAAGAGAAGAGGGAGAATGACCTTCACGTTGCCTGCAAGCTGGAAGCATGACGAGATCCAAACAGAAATGATTGTCATCATGGCAGCGCTCCGCTGAGGATCTCCGAGGAAATGGCTAGACTCTGTTCGTTGCTTTTGCCGCATCTGTTTCCCTTGGCTTTCGGTAGCTTTTCCAGATGCCTAGTATTGTCATAAGAGCATCCTGCTTTGAATGTACAGGTACGCTGGGCAGGTATAGTGGGACATACTGCAGATAATTAGCCTGTGTGTTCTGTGGTACCAAAGTATCTCATCTGCCTTCTCCTCCCCTCCCTCTGTGTGTGTGTGTGTGTGTGTGTGTGTGTGTGTGTGTAACTTTTCCCCTTCACATCGTTATTTATTCAGTGTTTACAATGGTCCAGGAACTGGGCTCGACGCCAGCGTTAAACGCTTTGCCATCTCACTTCTCTCCTGCCTTATTCCTCTCGTAGAATAGTTGTGAAGCTTGATGATTTTTTTTTGGATAGCTTTCCATGATGACTCTCTTCAAAAACATCCCCTTAGTGGAGAAGAATATTTATTAAATTAATTAGGGGCCACATCGCAATTAAATGTGTCAGGAAAAAAAAATTCAGCGAGCCTTTGGCCATCATTAAGAGTCATCACAGCTAAGGAAGACATGAAACTGTGTTCGAATTAACCACAACGATATTTGCAAAATAAACAATTTTGATTTCCCAACAGAATTCTCAGTTCAGCCATCACTATCATGTTTCATGACATCAAAGTGATGTATGTTAATTGAAGACACACACAAAAAACTTCCCTTCCAGGAAGAATAAAAACCCAGCTTTGGAGGATTACTAGAATAGCTCGGTGGCTGCCTTCTCCTAGACTCACCATCCCACCAGTGTATACAGAGCCCAGCTTATGTCTGTAGCTCTCTAGTAAATAATACAAATTTTATCGCTGGTGTTCAACAGTGAACGCTTAAGTCACTGGACTAGAAAGAAAGTCAGCAAAGTTTTTCCATAAAGAATCAGGCAGATATATAAATATCTATTTTAGTATTTTTGCCTTTGTGAACTGGATGGTCTCTGTAGCAATTTGTGTTGAGTGCATCTTGATTGTTGAGTAAGGCCTTTGTAATTCACAAGTCGTCACTGAGACCTTACGAATGACTGGGTGTTTCTGTGTTCCAATAAAACTTTATTCATAAAAACAGGATGTGGGTTGAAGTTGGGATTTGGTCTGGGAGTTGTGGCTTGCTAATTCTTGGACCAGAACCCACTGTCTCTTGAAATGGGACTCATTTTGATAGCATCTTGTCTTACAAGGAGAAATATATGCCGTTTTTCTTAGAAAATGGATTATGGTACTCCTGATCAAGATAAACAAGAATATATAGCCACTGTGCTTGGTTAATTCCAACTCTGCAGAAAGTACTCTGATACTTAAGAGGCTGGGAGAAAAGATAAGAGTTTGAATAGAGCAGCGTGCTGTGCTGAGGTTTGGAGATACGGCCAGATGGGAAAGCAGGTCACCTAAGACAACTAAGTGTTGTTTAACCACTAAGACACTGAAATCCTAATTGGGGCTTGGAACCATATAATGATGATGATGATCATAATTGCTTATATCTATCACATATTTATTACGTGTCAAGCACAATTAAGTGCTTATATGTCATCCCGTTTTATCCTCACTGGGACTCAGGGTAGGTCAAAAATGGTAGAAGAACAGCAGTGTCTTATGTTTCAGCCTAATGGAATGATCAGCCACATTTCATAGATCAAGATATCAAGGCTTAAAGAGATTAAAGACTTTGACCAAGGTCATGCTTGCCGGTAGGTAGTGACTAGGCTAGAAGTTGGTCCAAAATCCGTGCTGCCTCTGAGCTCGGCTTCGACGGTCGTTTGGAGAATCAGGAAGATCTGTCTCATTTGGGAAATGCATCGTGCAGGATGCATTGCCTCCAAGGGTAATTTGTCCCATTAATAGGATGGATGACAACCCCTGCCTACTGGGACAATTATTAAGGTCACTTCAAGGTTGAAGGAGATGCTCCTTCCAGCCAATTTTTTATCACCAAGAGGAAATTGTTTTGCTGAAATATGTGGAAAGGAGGTTAAATAAGCCCGATGGAAGAGAGGCTCCTCCCCTCGGCGAAGGAACTCAGACTGTTTCCCACCCAGAATGTCGAAGGGCTCTTGTCTGCGGCGTCAGGGTAAGCAGAGCTGGCAACTGTTTACTCTTGTTTGCAATTGTCTTTGTACATTTACTCCAAGTGTCAGTGTTCATTTCCCCTTACTTCCCACTTGCCGTCATCGTGATGCTGATCCAGTAGACAGAAGTAGACCAAAGGGTCATTTTGCTGTTTATGCATCTGAACTGCCACCGTGGTCACTCTGGACCACAAGCCCAGCCCTGACACTGTCCTGTGGAGGGACCTTTCGGTGACGTCTTGCCGCCTGAACTACAAAGGCTTCGTTTGCTGGTGGGGCATCCCGGGGCCTCTGGGGTCTGCCCCACCCCCTCCACCTTCATTTCCCGGGGTGCCTTCCCAGCCCAGGGCCTCTGTACCCCCCTTCCAGAGATGCTTCGACGCTCTGCCTCCTGATTGTGGCCTGTGCTCCTGACTTGAGCCCCTCCTCTCCTAGCCGTCCGCCACCTCCTCCCCGGATGACTTTGTCGCATTCGCGTTCCCCACTCTTCCTCCACTTGTGGTTGAGTTGATAAGTCACTTCTCAGAGTATCCACAACACACACCCTCATCACACTGAATACCCTAGGGATGCTTTTCTCTCTATTGATTTTTCTTTGTGAGGCTGATTGCCCACACAGGCAGCGGCGTTGGCCCTGTTTTCTTTGTCTTCCACTGGATCTCTGTTCCTCACCTTACTAACGTGGGGACCATATCAAATTCCTTAATCTCTCTGATCCTCAGTTTCTTCATCAGTAGAAGTGGGAGATGATGGCAGGACCACCGTGGGTGGCTGAGAGGATTAAATAGCATCATGTCTGTAAGACATAGTACCTGATACCTAATAAACAATCCGTTTTAGCCACATGACCACTGTCGCTGTCATTATCATCATCCATTGCAGTGATTGCATACCCTGCCTTATAATAAGCTCACAGAAGTGGGTGGGTGGGTGGGTGGTTGGTCCCGTGGCTGGGAGGCAGGAAGGAAGGATAGAAACAGAAACCCACAGTTCTACTTGGTGACCCAAACTTTGCTTTCAATGTGCCGATTCTCAGCCGTTCCCAGTTCTTGAACTGATACTTCCCATGGGTGGTATCGAGGTTATCCATTTCCAGATCTAGAGAAACAAATGTTTGAAGTAATCATATATACAGTAGCTCTTGCAGATAAAAAAAAAAAAAACCCAAGAAACAAAAACCATAAGAAAAACAAGACAAAACAAAACAATACCATTAAAATTCCCTTCTGGGAAACCATGGGCTCCCCTGCTGTGGGACAGGCCACGTGGTGCGCTGGCCTGGTGTCATGTGGCTCGCACAGGGGCTAGCACCTCCGGGCCCTGCCTCGCCCGTTCTTTGACCTGCCCTGGGACCACCATCCTGGCCATCGAGGCAGCAAGCCTGTGATTGCTCTCAGAGAGCCCCGGTTTCCGTAAGACTCAGGAAGAGCGTTTCAGTGTCTGTGGTTGAGCAGGTTACGGCCCATCTTGGCTCACGAACCTAGCTTGGGTTTTCTCCCGGTACCGCCCAGCCACCCCCATTTTCAAGTCCGAATTTTACAGAATTTCTGCTTTTACAGAATTGATACCTGGGGGGGTTGTGCTTCAACCACACGGAGATCGCGTTCTAATATCGTGGGAACCGTCTCTTTCCCCCAGTAAATTGTTGAGAAGCCAGCTCTTGTCAGACTAAAAACCCGAATATACATTTGAAGTACATCACCGGTGCTGCGCCGTGGCAGCCTGCTGAAAATCCCCGAGGAAGGTGATATTTTAAGTTGAACTACCTGTCACCGCACTGTGTTTTTAATATTGTGAGTCCTTTGTTTTCTTCATTTTGTAAGAATCTACCCAACACCTTGTCATTCAGAAAAATTTAAACGGATCCTCTCAATTAGCGGCAACAGTTCTTATTTTGCCTTTCAAAGGCTCCTACTACTGTTACAGTTCAGACACCAGCTCTTAATCAAAAAGATATTTTAGCTGACATTATGCAGTAATTGATAACCAAAACCAGAGAGAAGGAAAGGTTCATGGTTGTCTGAGAAGTACACGTAATGGGAAGGTTGACAGGCGATGTGGCTTTGGGAAATGGATCCGGGCACGGTGTCTCCCGCCTGGAAGGACAGAGGTGTCTCAGGTTCCCACGTCAGATCTCCAAACCCTCAAGGCACCGTCACAGTGGGTCTGAGGTCAGCTGTGCATGGAATTAGCTGGGGACCGTGTAAAAACGCTGCTGCCTGCCTCTACTCCCATTCTGACTCCAGTTTCTGGGTTGTGCGCTGGGCATTTGGGTTGTTAGCATCTTTCCAGGCGGTTCTCTAGTGCTGCCGTGGACGGGGGTGGGCGGGGGGGCACTGAGCACCATCCCCTACCTGGGTCTGCAGTCTCGGTTGTTGGTTGCCCACCTGGAGTTCGCAGGGATAATCGCTTTGCCTCTTCTGCTGTCACCCCCTCCCCTAAAGCACCTCAGAGCACTGATCGAGGTCCCTCACAACCATTAGTGTGGTGTCCGACCAGCTCAGGTCCAAAGCCTGTCTTGACAGCAGAGGACCCTGAGCAAGTTACCTTTGTTTCCCTGAGCCGCAGTTTCCTCATCCGTGGACTGGATGAGGGCCAGAGCTGCATTCTGAGGATTGAAAGCGGTAACTGTGTATGTGTCGAGGGTATATACATGTCTGGAGAAGAGCAGGTAGGTGGTCAAAGGCGGCTGTGCTTGCCCTCGCCTCCCACACAGCCCAGTGCAGGGAGCTCACACGGTGGGGCCCCTGCAGGAGGTTCCCGAAGCTCAGGGTAAGGAAGCGGGGGTGGCTGCCTGCCCCTTGGGAGGTGCCCCTTTATGATGGGGGTTGAGTAGATAGCGTCAGAGTCTGAGGTTTTAAGTTGGTGGACGTGCCCCGTGTCCTCACCACCCCCACTTGTTCCTCCCACATCTTGTCATGAGCCTTCTGTGTTTTATGTAACTGCTCAGAAACGGCAGCGCTGAGACCAGACCCCCGGGCAGTCAACCCACGTGCCCTAAATGTGGCCCTGATGCCTCCCAGAGCCTTCCCGTAAGACTCCCCTAAGTCTTAAGGAAAATTTTTGGAATTCTAGGGAAACATACAGAAGAAAGCACCAATTCACCGTAATTCCCCCATCCTGGACAATGCATGGTGGCAGCTCAATGTACCTGTTTTTCTTGCGTTCATAGATTCTTAATAAGAGAAAGCCTATTTACCTGTATTCTTTATGCATTTTTTTCAAATGAGATATAACTCACATGTAATAAAATTCACCATTTTAAAGTGTCCAGTTTGTTGGTTTTTAGTATAATCACAGAGTTGTTCAACCATTACCACTGTTGAATTCCAGAGCATTTTCATCATCCTAGGAAGAAACCCTTACCCACCAGGTGGTCACTGTCCGGCCCCCCGCCCCCCTCCCCGGCAACCACTGATCTAGTTTCTGTCTCTGGATTTGTGGCCTTTTGTGGCTGGCTTCTTCACTTGGTGTAACGTTTTCAAGATTCATCCACCTTCCTCACGTACCAGCACTCCATTCTTTTTTCTTCCCCCCCCCCCCAATAGGATTCCATTGTATTGATCTAATACTTGCTTTATCTATTTGCCAGTTGATAAACATTTGGGCTCGTTATACCTTTGGGCTATTCCGAATCATGCCTTACGAACATTACAGAGTTTTGTGTGGATGTGTTCTGTCCTTTCTCCTGGATGTATGCCCGGTGGAATTGCGAGGTCGTGGGGTGACTTTATGTGAAACTTTTTGAGGAACTGTCAGCCTTTCCCTCAGCTCTGCTCCCCTCTGCGGTTCCATTCCTAACAGCCGTTGTGGCTTCTCCACAAACTCGCCAGTGCTTGTTAGCCATCCTTTCTCATCGTAGCCGCCCTAGTGGTTGGGAAGTAGTAGTGTTACATAGATTCTCTTGTAATCCGTTTTTCTTCATTCTAAGAACACCATGAGAATTCTTTTTATGTCATTAAACAGATTTCCTTTTCCTCTAAGTTTATTTATTTTGAGAGAGAGAGAGAGAGAGTGCATATAAGCTGGGGAGGGGCAAAGAAAGGGAGGAGAGAGAGACAGAGAGAGAGAGAGAGAGAATATCCCAATCCCAAGTAGGCTCCATGAGCTCCAGCAGCATGGAGCCCGACCTGGGACTCGAACTCACAGACCATGAGATCATCATGACCTGAGCCAAAAGCAAGTGTTGGACGCTTAACTGACTGAACCACACAGGCACCCCACCCAACATATTTTTACAATTTGAATTTTAAGGGATTTACATTAATCCATTGCACATAAGTAAAGTTACTTAACCAATCTGGAATTGTCCGATGCTCGGTTGCCTCTAATTTTTTTAGTGCTGTTAGAAGCACTGTGGTAGGGACCTGCACATACCTTCTTTTGGATCTTTTGTTTCCTTAGGGTCCGTTCTTGCCAGGGGAGTTTCTGGATCAAAACATATGAATATCTTTTAATACTGCTGATGAATGAAGCCAAATTACCCTCCAGAAATGTTACATGTAACTTTTCCTCCTTTCCTCATTAAACGCTAGGCAATAGCTATTAAAATCTGAAATGTTTATTTAATTGCCGTCGAATATTTATTATTGAATGCAAGGTTCTGTTCATTAGTCATTGAAGTTCTTTTTTCAGTTGCTTAGTCATGTCATCTGTGCCCATTGTACCCCCGGGGAGGAGAAACCACTTCCTGATGGGCACAGAAGAGAGGTCCTGGGTTTTCCCTCATTGGTGAGGATGCAGGGGGAGCTCACTGGGGCTGAGCAGTCTGGGAAAGGGGACAGAGCACTGCACTGGGAGTCAAGAAGGACCGGCTGTCTCCCAGCTCTATCACTATCACCAGTTCTTAGCTCATTCCTTGTCTTAGATGGTGGCGTTCTAGGCTCCTCCTTGGGTTTTTTTCCATTGTAGGAGCACAGCTCCGGCCTGCGACTCTGCTCATTTTCCAGAAACTTCCTCTGGCTCAGCTGTGCTCTGCTCTGACATCTAAAAGCGGGACTTGCCACCCTATTAGAGGGAGGCCTTCCCATTAATTTTACACGAGAATGAGCTACAGCCTTTAAAGACCCGGACACCAAAATAGATTTCAGTCACAGGCTTCCCTGCCCTGTTTGACCCTCCGGTGTCTCGGACCAGGCAGACCTCTCTTCCCCGTTTCCCATCCTGCGGGGGAGTCCCAGGCTTGGTGGAACCGTGGATGAGGTTCGTGTTGTGTTATCTGCCGCTGCCCTCAGCTGTACCGCTGGAAAGCGGGGGCCTGCCGCTTAGTACCTGCCGGGGCAGGAGCCAGCTGGGGCCGTCCTGTCCTGCTTTTCATATTGCTCGTGCCTTCTCGGGTGGTTTCTGAGAGCTCACATGGGTCTAATCCCGTTTCGTTTTAATAAAAGGCTTACCCGCTTTAATGATCTTTCAGGCAGATGTCAAACCTATTTATTTTACCATTATGGCCGCGCAAGTTCTGTGACAGCAGAAAGTGGTACACGCCCATTGCAGACCATTTGAAAAAAATCGTGGAAAAGCATACATATGAAAATTGCCCACGTTCCTGGCCCTCCATTAATCTCTCTTTATTTCCTAAAAGTTTTTACTATGGAGACTTTCAAATACACACAAGAGAGAAAAAAGGTATAATGGGCTTTCCCATATTATAATTATCAACATATGGTCCGTTTTACTCAACCTGAAGTCCCTTTCTTGCTAGATTATTTTAAAGCAAATCTAAGGCATTATAAATTTCCATCCACGAACGCACTGTTCCTAACGGTTAATACTGCTGCTCATATTTCCGAATATCACCTTCTGTTTTGTTTTTTAACTTCCAGCGGAACACTAGGCATTCTATAGGAAAGACATTCAATATGTAGGTATTTAAATACATATTTCAAATAATTTTGAAAATTTTGTTTCTCATGTATGTTTTTCCCTAAGTTTTCTGTAATCATTTAATTGATAGTAAATTACAAAAATAATACGTTGGGTTGTATAAAATACTGGGTCTAAAATAAGTCATAGAAAGACAAAGAAGACAAAAATTTCAACCTAATCTTTTTTTTTAAAAAGGGTTAAAATTTAGTTTTTGAGAAATAAATCCAACCTGACATATTAAGATCTTAATCATAGGCTGACATAGCATCACAAACTGAAACCATTTAGCTTTGCATAATCGATCAACTGTCCAAAAAAAGAAACAAAACAAAACAAAACATAAAACTTCCAAAAAAACCCCAAACACCCAAACCACACAACCTTATTTTCATTGAGCTCGCTATCTTTTGCTTGAGTCGTCTTTTCTGTTCTCCATGGAAGTGTGAGAAAAGGGTGGATGGGGCCTGGAGAGCTGTTAGCCACAGCCGCCCCAGTTCACGGGGGAAGGAGCCCAACTGGAGGCCACCGAACTCATTCTGAGTGTCACGGTAGGTTTCTCCGAACCCAAGGACTTTTTTGTAACCGAGATAGAATTTGTAGACCATAAATTCACCATTTTAAAGGGTACAATTTGGGGGGGGGGGCACCTGGGTGGCTCAGTGGGTGAAGCGTCAGACTCTGGATTTCAGCTCAGGTCATGACCTTACAGTTCATGCACGGGAGCCCCGCCTCAGGCTCTGAGCTGATGGTGCAGAGCCTGCTTGGGTTTCTTCCTCTCTCAGTCCCTCCCCTACTTGCACTCTCCCCACCCCCTGCAACATAAATGAAGATTAAAAAAAATAGAGTGTACAGGTCAGCAGTTCTTATTGTATCCACTGGGTGGGATGACCGTTACCGTAATTCCAGAATATTTCTGTCACTCCAAAAAGAAACCCATGTGCCCATTAGCAGTGATTTCCCACCTCCCACCACTGCTCCAGCCCTAGGCAAGAGCTCATTTTTCTCCGTCTGTCGATTTGCCTCTTCTGGACATTCTCCATCAATGGAATCATATAATACGTCATCTTCTGCAAGTGGCTTTCTTCACTTAGCATAATGTTTTTGAGCCTTGGCATGATCAGTATTTCATTGCTTTTTATGGCCAAGTAATATTCCATTACAAAGGTAGACCACATTTTGTATATCCGTGCGTCTGTTGGGAGACATTGGGCTTATTTCCACTTCTTGGCTATTGGGCGTAATACTGCTGTACACCTGTCCCCAGTACCTTGCCTCTTGGAAGCCATCATGGTAGTGGGGGTGAACGGGGTTGGATGGTAGGCTAATTGTGACAATGAAACAGCTCTCTGGGGATGAGGATTCCTCCCATAACAAGACCCTTCCTGAGCCCTCTTGAAGAACGGCCCACTGGGACGCACCCAGCGGTCATCTGATCTTCTAGAAATCCCATCTCCTGGGGAGAAGTTTTCAAGTCCACGATCACAGCCAACAAGAGACCAAGATGTTGTAGTCACCCTTTTTTTTTTTTTGTTTTGTTTTAAGAAGAGAGCCGCTAGCACAAAGTGACCAGCTGCCTCCAACTTGGGCTCAATTATTTTGTAAAGCTTTTGTTTCCTTGACCTCTCCAGGCCCAGGAAATAATTCCAACCAATGATGGTTGACTCCCTTTGGCACTGGGGTCTGGTTGCTTTACAGCTGATGACAGAGGGGCCACACTGCTACCGTATCGGAATTAATCCTTAACTCCAGAGCTGCGTGCTGTTTTCCGGCAAGGTTGTATTTCTTCATTAGCTACTCCCAGGGCCCGGGGAGTCCCAGAGGATGTCAGAGTACATTAATTTTTATCATAACATGGAATCTTTCAGGTCTGAATGGCAGCACACAGCTGTCAGGGGCTTTCTGAACTCGATTACAGCTCCATATATCTCTAGGCAAAACAGAGGCAGGAGTCCTCATTGGCAAGGGAATGTACAAAATGCATGAGATGTTTTATTGTTTGAGTAACTTGACCATGCACGTAAACACATTCCCCAACTAGTTTTTTTCCCTATTGTCCATGTAAGTTCCCCTCTGCCGCCCCGCATTAAACCCCCTCCCCTCGCTGTGACCGCATAAGGTATATTTTAAATAAGCTCTTCTGCATCGTGGTAATGAAATCATCACCTGACACACTTAGACAGCTATGCTATAAATAGATTAAAAAATGAATGTTCCCAAGATTTTTCAGCAGAATTTATTTAGCAGATTGGTATCGCAGAAGTTTATAAATAATGGCTTGTAATGCCTCATCTTGCTTTATGGCTGCAAAATATAATTTTAATTCGAAAGAATGCTAATTTGTTTTCGGAGAGGCGAGTTATTTCTTCATCGACTTTATATTTCTCCCTCTCCACAGAGTAGAATGTTTGGAGGGGTGCATTTGACTTAGAGAAAGATGCCCAGGTATGATGTTCACCTTGCCAGCAAATGCCAGGGACCCCCGATGAGCAAGGCCCTGCGTTATAGTCAGTGCTGGGCGTGCCTGTGAGGACCCTCCCACGAGGAAATCCCAGTCAAAGAGAGAAGGCGACTGAGGGCCAGTTGATTCTTAGGCATGGCCAAGTAATTTACTGCCGGCTCTCATTCCGTCTCTCCAGTGTCCCAGATAATTCTGATTTCTTCCCATAATGGCCGTGTTTTCTAAGGCCACGCGTCCTCTTCACTTAATTACTCCCACTGCCGGGGCAGCCGAAGCGCCGGAGCTCCGTGGCCCACCGAGCACTGTTGCAGAGTCCTCCTGTCTCTGTTGATGCATGAGATGCACACAGGCAAATATTCTTTTTATCTCGACACGTACTAAGTTTTAAGAAACTGAAACCAGAACGGCAACCCTCCATAGCAGCTGCTTTGGCAAAGGACAAGACTGAGAAATACAGATGAGGGGCTTTCCAGTGCATCTTTTTTTTTTTTTTTTTTTAAGTTTTCACATTTGTTTGTTTTTGAGGGAGAGAGAGAACACAAGCAGGGCCGGGGGCAGAGGGAGAGGGGGCCTGAGGATCTGAACTGGACTCTGCACTGAGCGCAGAGAGCCCGCCGTGGGGGTTAAACTCATGAACTGCGAGATCACGACCTGAGCTGAAGTCGGACTCTCCCCGGCTGAGCCGCCCAGGCGCCCCTCAGTATGTCTTTTTTAAAAAAGCGAATACAGGTGGTCCGTCGATTTCACACCAGTCGGGTGAGTGGCACAGAGAGGACTGCGTTGTGGAGGAAGCCGACGCCAAGAGAGGGTCTCTGGGTTAAACTGATCAGGTGCAGTGATTGAGTCCATGAGCGAGCATGCAGAGAGCTGTCCCCAGCGATGTCTTTCTTAGTTTTCAGGGATTCGGTGATTCAACAAACTTCTCTTGCATCTCAGACGGGGTGCTGGGTGTGGGAGCACAGGCGTGACTTCAGAAGTAGACTCAGCCCTTCGGGGGTTTCTGCCCGTCCCTGGAGTGACGTACTCCATTTTGTGTCCCAGAAAACTGAGTGCCACATTGAATGTAACCCGCTCCCTCCTCTGTAAATAACGCCAGCCCAGCCCTCCCTGCCCGCCGGCCTCTCCCCTTCCTGCATTTGTATGAGTAACACTCACACTCTCTGAGTTCCGCGTGGAGTGTATCCCCTCCACCCCAGCCTCCCAAGACGACTTGCGCGTCACAAGTGTGTTTCTGGGGGACGTGACCGTCGTTCGTCACACGTCCAAATGGGAGTTTGCCACCAGAGACTTGGGCTCCTTTGCATTTTCTCCATCTGTGTGAGCTCCATTCAAGTGAAGTTACTGGCTTATGAGCGTGGTTGAATTTATTTGTCCTTACTGTTCCCACCTTTCCGTCCTTACCGTGCTCATCATTGGTTGTCCAATGTATTCAATATTCCCGGGGAGCCGGGACACTGGGCAATCAAGAGTTGAATGCAAAGGGGAGGGATGAAACAGAAACAGAGCCGCACTGAAACGCCAAAGCGTCCCGCCTGCATTTGAGATACCGTGTGAAATTGACACATATTTCCTAGAAAGCTTTCTTGGAAAAGGATGAAGGTATTGTCCTGTTGTGCACCTTGCACCATTTAGAATTAGTGACGTTGAGATTTTGCTGTGGGGCCTGTATATGAGAGCGTGGGAAAGTATAATCAAGGTAATGAATACGAGGCAAAAATGTAAGGAAATCACAAAAACAAGCGTGTTTCTATTTTCTGTTAAGTGTATGTACTGATGTTCTGGAATTCAGTCTAAGAAGTTGTAAATGGTGCATGAAATGAAAAATTCCTGGTGGTCTCCAGGGACACAGCCAGTGCTCTGCTCTATTCCTGCTGATTGGTTTGGATTATTTTCTTCATTCTAATTTAGGAAATAAAAAAAGTGTAGCTGGGTTATCTTAACAGCAGAGTCCACCCTGGGTTAATTATTACTTTAATACTTGATGGTGTCCCTCAATTCTTAAAACATGTGGGTCCTTTAAAATTTAAAAGCACAGCTAGACTGTCACTGGCCATCTAAACTGATGTTGATTTTATGTTCAAATTTCTCTTGTTCTACTTGCCTGATTTCTTTGCATATTTATTGAAGATCTTCCCTCTCAGAGATATGGGTAAGAACTTGGGAAACCATCTATAGGTATTTTATAAATGTGGGAGACAATGATATACATATTTTATATCTCTGAATTATTGATAGATAGCATGTCCCCAAGTGCAGCCAAGGTCTAGGATATAGGCAGCTGAGGAAAGTTACCTGTCTTAGGTACCATCCCTCTAAAGGCTGATGTAAAGTATTTCACATTTCTCTCTAATTTTCACAAGTAGCAAACAAGGTGTGTATTATCACCTTCCATTTTTTTTTTAATTTTTTAACGTTTAGTCATTTTCAAGAGATGGTGAGAGACAGAGCATGAGCAGGGGAGGGGCAGAGAACGAGGAACACACAGAATCTGAAGCAGGCTCCAGTCTCTGAGCTGTCAGCCCAGAGCCCGACGCGGGGCTCGAAACTGTAAACTGGGAGATCATGACCTGAGCCGAAGTCGGATGCTTAACCGACTGAGCCACCCAGGCTCCCCTGGCATCCCCTTTTATCATTATTATCATTGTAAGTTTGAGTAGCCGGTTATATATTTTTTCCACTATGTTACTCTAAGTAAGTACTTTTTAAAAACTTTGTGCGTAGGGCACCTAAAATCCTCGTGACTTTTGCCATCGGCACACAGGCTGCGTCTTGGACGGTTATGGTCTTGGTGGATTGCGACAGGGTTGAGAATCTTCACTGGGCTTGAGGGAGCTACACGAGAGATTTGCTGTGTTCCATTTTACTCCGTCCTCTGTGAATTCAAAATCAACCAGCCCTAGCTCTCTGAGCGGAGATCCACCTTGGAATTCTACAGTAGTTTTGTCGTCCTCATTTTCTGGAAGGAAAAGAAAACCTAACACTTAGGAAGTCTGAGAAACAGTTGCATTTGGGACTTTGGGTCCTTAGGCCCTTTTTCTATTGAACTTCAGACTATTTTCCGAATAGTATGAATTCCCCGCAGCTCACTTGAGAAATGCCCCAGATGGTGTGACATTCTGTTTCAAGGAGGAATTGAAAAGTATTTCCCTTTGCATAACATTACACTTAGCTCATTCTTTTGCTGTGTCTGAGATGGAATCCCCCAAAGCCACAATTGTGTTAATGTTCCGCGGGGCGTTTATTTAGGCTGTAAAGGTCTGTCTCGTTTTTTGGAGCATGTTATGATTTGGTTTACGAATCTTCATTGTAATTCAACCCCATGATGGTTGCTCTTGCTGCTCGCAGACCCTTGCAAAGCCCCTTCTCAGTCTTCAGGTTTGACGCTGTATGTCTGGTTCTTCGGGTGTTTGAGTCATCAGGGGCTGGTCTTGTCCTCAAAGCATAAATAACTCTGTCTTCATCCACTTTTCCCCTCCTTCTTTTGCCATATTCTAGGTAATAGTATATTGTAAAATGTGCCGATGGAATATGGTTTATAAACCAAATGTCACTGGGAAAATAGCATTGATTCTGTTCATTCATTCATTCATTCATTCATTCTGTACAAAAGGCTTACTTCTTACTGTATTGCAAACCAAGGCTGGACCAACAGAGTTCTCTCCTCCGGGCATGGATTGTAGTCTGCTGTAGATCTGTCTGGATCGTGGCACAAAGATGGAGCCATGTGGGAATGGATACAACCCGGGCAGAATCGAAGGCTAAGCCTCCTGGGAGATGCTATCCCCCAGAAGCTGATTTTCTGTTTCCAGTAAATGCTGCAGATGTGCTAGGCTTGGGTTGTCACTAGTTACTGACAGGCGCTCAGAATGGCTGGCAGAGTTGAGAATGCAATGGGTGTTTGTGGAGGAAACACACAGGATGCTGGCCCTCGAGGGGTTGGTGTCAGTGGGAGGGACTTGTAGGTCAGGGATCTCCAGAGACAGCTGGGTCTCCTGTCCCATGCATTTATCTTGCGGTCGTAGATCGAAGGACCTTGTGTCCATTTGTTGTGTCTGTCTTACCATCTATCACACTGTTGTTGACAACCTTGGAAAAGTTAGAGGGAAAGTGTTTAGGAAATTCAGAAGAGAGAGACAGTGGTTATTGTCCAGATGAGGAACAAGAATTCTCCAAGCAAGGAAGTGTCTTCTGAGTAGCCCTTGTGACACAGGGTGGATTGTGATGTGTACAGTGGGCGGTTGGGACAGAGTGAGGGACCCTTTAGGTCCATCTAAGTGGACTGATGAAATGAGGTAGGAAAGCACTATGTGTCAGTGAGTGGGCAAGGGTCGGAAAGTTGTGTGATAGAAACATCACTAGTTTCTCTACCGTCCAGAAGCCTCCACACCTAGCGTCGCCATGAGTGAGCGCCGGTTTGGAGATTGGCTGAAATGCTGGCATTTTAATTCGAGTTTAATTTCGTAATGACACATCAGAGGATTGTTGTTTGTAGTCGTGCAGGGTGTGCACTGAACAAGTCTGGGAGCACTATTCACGTAGCCCACTCTCTGTGTTCAACCCGCTGGCCCCATACGGCAAGCCTTCCTACTTCCCTGTTTTCATGGCTAAGACTGTGTGTTTTCATGGCTAAGGAAAGGTTTTGGTGGCGGATAGTCCTAGAGTTCAATTCTGGCTTCTTGAGTGACCTGACCGGAGACAGTTGGAATCTTAGTTTTTCACTCTGTCAAATGGTAATGATGCGGTCTACCGTAGGGGTTGCTATGATCATTGAAAAAGAATATCAACATTCCAAGAACCGCCATCAATGTTCCCTCAGACTGACATCATATGAACATGTACAGGTCTCTCTCTCAGTTCATGTTTACTAGGTCTGTGTGTTCAAATAAACAGGAACTTATTTAAAAAAAATTTTTTTAATGTTTATTTTCTGAGAGACAGAGCATGAGTAGGGGAGGGGCAGAGAGAGGGAGACACAGAATCTGAAGTATACTCCAGGCTCTGAGCTGTCTGCACAGAGCCGGACATGGGGCTCAAACTCACATGCTGTGAGATCATGACCTGGGCCGAAGTCGGATGCTTAAGCGACCGAGCCCTCCAGGTGCCCCAGAACAGGTGCTTATTAAAGTTTCTGTCTGACCAACATCTTATGCGCTACTTTATAGGATGACAAAACTGTAGAATTGCAGCCTTACTGTTAACAGCGCTTATAAGCAGAACATAAAATTTCATAAGAAAGGATTTTTGTGATTGGTCAGAACTTCCAGGAAGCTCACTGAGAAAAGGTTCAGCACTTGCGTATGGAATTACACGGGTACTGAAAGCTTTACAAATTCAGAGCAGGCGCCGTCCTTTTTTTTTTTTAATGTTTATTTTTGAGAGAGAATGAACACGAGTGGGGGAGGGGCAGAGAGCGAGAGGGACAGAGGGAGAATCCCAAGCAGGCCCCGCGCTGTCAGCACAAAGCCTGATACGGGGCTCGATCCCATGAACCATGAGATCGTGACCTCCGCTGAAGTCAAGAGTCCAGGCCCAGCTTACCCACCACCAGGCGCCCCATGGAGGGCTCTTGTTATGGGTGGGGTGGTTCAGGAATGTTCCTTGAGAGACTTGGGGTTTGAGCTGGCTCTTGAACGAAAGGGAGGCAGTCAGCATCAATGCCGTAGACTTGGGCCACGTTTTCTGTCATCTCTACACTCTTACGTTGACCTGTTCTCCCTACAAGTAGATTTTCACATTTTTCCAGGATCCAGGGCAAAGCACATCGTAAATAGTCCGTGCATAGTTTACTTGACTTCAGTCGGACTGGACAGTTTTGTTTTAATCACCTGTCAGGTCCAAGGTGCTCTTTAGGTTGGTCCAGAGACACACAGATGGCTGAAGCCCAACTCCTGTGGTCCCACCGGGTGCGGTTAGCACATAAATACCCAAGTCACTCATTCTCAGGGGGTGTGTCTGGGGCCATTAGAAGCACACAAGGCACTATTGTGTTTCTATATTTTTTGAAGTTATAGATGTTTGAAGTTGTATTTGACATACAGTAAACTTCACCCTTTTAATAATATGGCTGCATGAGTTCTGACAAACACATAGCCATGAAGCCACCCCTGCCAGGACAGAGAGCAGTTTCCCTCCTCCCACCTCTCCCCTGTGCCTCATTGTAATAATTCCGACCTCTACACCCAGCCCCTGGCAACTGTCGACTTTTTTTTCTGTCTTCGGAGTTTTGCCTTTTCCAGAATGTTATATAAATGCAAGTATCCTTCCGTCTGTAGCTTTTTGAGTTGGGTTTCTTTCGCATAGCATGATGCATCTATTGGTTATCTGTTGCTGTTAAATTACTCCCAAAACTTAGTGACTTAAAACAGCAAACATTTATCACCTTACTCTGTTAGTTTTCTGTTGCTGTTGTAATAAATGACCCCAAATGTATTGGCTTCCAACAACACATAGCCAAGGTGCAGGGGTATGTATTCCTATCAACTTTATATAGCGTAATAACAGTATAATCATATTACAAATCTGCTGGTTTCATTGGGAGGAAATACCTTATTTTAGTTATTGCCTTGGGAGGATTTTGACATGTTAAACCTGGTACTAGTTATTTGTAATCTAGTTTTATAAATTTTTAAATGTCTTTGTCAATTTTTCTGTTGGAATGTGTTTAACTTGACCCCAGTATGTGCGGTAGATCAAATAAGGCAGAAGGTAGAGGTGGGGAGACCACATACAGGCTTATTGCAGTGGCCAGAGCTAAAGACAGTGATTGTCTTGGCCTGAGTGCCCTACAAATCAAGCATGGGACAGGCACATGTGTTCCGATGGTTTATAGGGGAAGTGTTCTCAGAGGAAGGCAGCGAGGGAAACACATTATGTTCAGCTGGAGACTAGCCTTAGCCTCATCCCACAGGTTCCTGGGGGAAGACTCACACTAGAATTGGTCCCCCTTGTTAGCAGGGCATCTGGGTCTGGGACATGACTTTCCAGATGTGACAATGCCCATCGGTCAAGGGCAGTTTTCCAGAGAAGTCCGTGCTCTCGGCAGTGGAGAATGGATACACTGGACTCATCACTGAGATCTGGATAGACTATCTTAATGCTCACTCCATCGGAAATATAGGGAATTAGAAAAATATTAATAGTCTCTGAAGAGCCTAGAGATATTGGTGTTGACTAGTCTTAGGGACTAAGCGTTTTCTAAGTGTTACTCATTCGGTGACTAGTTAGAGCTTATCACCCACTGTAGAAATAAGGACATCGGGAAGAGGGGGAAGACTTGAGGAGAGAAGATGAAGAGTTTAGACTTGGGGCAGGTGGGAATAGGATTCTGGAACCTGGGAGGAATAGGGAGCTGGAGCTGTGGGTGTGAAGTTCATCTTTCTAGACAAACTGTTTGGAGTCGCTGGCTGGAAAAGAAAGGGGTAGAAGAGGCAGAAGATGGGGTAGTGCTGGCATCAAGAGGAGGTCCACTGCAACGGAGAAGTCTGGTTTCAACAGAGGGGAGATTGTTGGGTTTCTTGACTGGGAAGTGAGCAACTCTTCATGCAGCCTTGACAGTTTCTGGATGGTGATGGGAAAGAATTCGGTTGGTTTGGTGATAAGATGTAGGTTTGGGGCCAGGAGAGGAGATTATGAGTGGAGACAAGTATTCCAAAACTATAGTCCGTAAGTGGAAAGAGAGAGGCTCATGCAACTTGAAGGAGCCCTGATGTCAAGTGGACATTTTTCTCTTTCCAGCCTTCTCTCTCCGGTCTGTCCTCCTTTCTTCCATTTTCTTTTCTCTACTTTTTTTACTTTTTTCCCCATTTTCCCTTTACCGCTGGTCCAGAAAATCTGATTAGCCCGAAAGGCAGCAAGAATAAGCCAGTGGAGAGGGAATGATTGAAAAGGCCAGGAAGACAGGGTATAGCCAATGGATGAGATGCTTGCAAAAGTTGTACACCTGAAACCAGAGTGATAGGTCAGTTATACCTAAATTAAAAAGAAGAAGGCGAGGGGTGTATGTGAGAGGAAAACTTGGACATCAGCTATCTGAAAGCTAGTTGGTGACAGCCTTTGCACTAGAACCCCCTTCGATTCATTATCACCATTGGATGCTCTTTCCAATATGAAGTATCACTTAAGGCTACTCTGGCTAGAACCTTGGCCTGTCATTGCCTCCACTGATGATAAGCATTATTACGTACCAGTAAATAATTGGACCACCGCTCTTCTTACCATTAAGCAGTCATTCTCTGGCCCAAGGAATGTGTTAGTCCAAATGGATGGGACTTTCCTAAGTATCATTCCCAGCAGGCGCAGAAAATGCCAGGGTCTCTTCCACAGAGAGGGAGGAGCTCTTCTCTAAGGGTAGATTAGAGCCACAGAGAGGAAGCGCGCCCCCTTTCACTGGAATCTTCCATTCTGTCCACGGAAGACCTCTCCTGTCCTCACTCACCCCTCACAGACCAGAATCCACCAAAGAAGAAAAGGATCAGTTCCAGAATGCTAACAGCATCAGCTTTGGAATTGGAATGATACTATTTTTGTTTCCGTTCTGTCTTTATAGTTTGAACTTTCCTTTTGATATTCTGTAAATATTCATCATCTCAGAGCCTTTTGAATTGCAATGGCTTTTAGTCAAAACTGAGCAAAATGTGCCATTTGAATAATAAAAACCTCATTAAAGTGAGGCAAAAGGAATTCTTTTCCTTTTGTACAAGCCAATTAAGTGTCTTTACAATTAAGAAAAAAAAAAGTCTATCGCTTTATAGTTTCATATTCCATAAGCCTGTTTTTAATTAATGGAGGTGACAAGTTTTAGGTACAGGGTACATATTTCGCCTCTGGTGTTGTGCAATTAACATTAATGAAGAGTATTAAAATTTGGTGAAAGAGGAGAGGGTTTCCCTTGTCCTCTGTGGATTCATGCCTCCAGGCGGAGGTCTTTGGTAGCAAGTTTCTTGATGTGTTTTGCATTTCCTTGAGAAAATATGCAGACCAGGGTAAAGGTACCCAGCGGAGGCCGTGTAGTTATCAAGAGGTATGGTGACAAAATTCCGAATATCCAGGCCTGGAAACACTGCAGAAATCACTTCTGAAGAATTCTGTTTTCTCCTGTGGATAGAAGGGATGTGTGCAGAGACAAGGGATGTGATAATGATTTGACCTGGCATGTACCTTACAAAATACTGGGCTTTTGCTCATCAGAACGTTGGGACGACTGTCTGCTGCTGTTGTAAGTTTACAAGGAGAGGAAACAGGTTTACAGAGGTTTATTCACTAACTGGCCACAAGTCAGGTGAGTATAATAGATAATAATATGATAACAGCGGAGCTAGAATTTCTCTCAGCACTTGGCTCTGTCCATTTAAGGGAGCTTATCTAAGAAATAAGCTATTGTTCAGTGGCTCTGAAGTCTCATGACCTTTTTATTTTATTTTGTTTTGTTCTTGTTCATTTATTTGCTTCTTTACTTATTCTAGTTGTTAGTGACTCTTACTTTGACCGCAGGATATTTGTTTCTAATCCCTTGTTTTCCTGTTTGTAAAATGGTGGGAATAATTCATGCCATCTAAGGTTCTTCTGTACACGAACTATTAATAAGTGCCTACCCCACACTTCACGCTCAAAGAGAAAAAAGGAAAGAAAAATAAAGTACCAACAACTCTGAAAAAGTGAACCAAATATTTGAGATGAGCATGAAAGGCATTCCCGTAAAAGTCATATAACTTGGCCTGTTTTCCCTTTTCTCTCTCAAAGTTTATTGCACAGTCTTGCCTTGCTGCCACACATGGGTTCTTCTGGTTACGTCTGAGTAGATTCTGTTTTGATAGGAAATAGGCTCTGGTGAATGTTGTAGGTAGACAAGATACCTCAAAGTGCTTTTTTGTCTCCCTCTTAAGAGACTAGTGGGACTGTTGGGGGCTGTGCGTCGACTACTGTGGTGGATGCTGTATGTGGAGAACAGGTGGATGTGGAAAACACAGCTGACCCTGGCCACATCACCGCTTGTAGGGCTTCGGTGGGCGATGTGGGTTGGAAATATATCAGGCACAGAACATACAGGACAGCTTTTCAACCAGATGTAGATTGCCTAGTGGCAATGAGATTTACATAAATCCTTTTTTAAAAAGTTTATTTATTTTGAGAGAGAAAGAGTGCGCACGTTTGTACATGTGAGTGGGGAGGAAGCAGGGAGAGGGAGAAAGAGAGAGAATCCCAAGCAGCCTCTGCACTGTCAGTGTGGAGCCCAACATGGGGCTCAAACTCATGAACTGAACCATGAGATCATGACCTGAGCTGAAACCGAGAGCTGGATACTCAACTAGAGTCACCCGGGTGCCTCTGCATTAATACTTTTTAAGAAAACAGCACGTTAATTCTTCTTTTCACTAGTGACAAATTAATTTGTGCTTTCTTCCAAGCATTTATTATCAATTCTTAACAATATCATTAATATTATGAATAATTAATGAACTAATATCGATTCTTTGCAAACTCTTCCAAAAAATAGAATAGGAAGGAAAATTTCTCAACTCACTGTATATGGCCATTATTACTTTGATTTGAAAACCAGATAAAGATATCACAAGAAGATTATAGACTAGTATCACTTAGGAATATAGATGTAAAAATCTTAAACAAAATACGAGCAAAACAAATGCAGCAATATATAAGAAGGATTACATACCATAGTGAGGTGTCATTTATTCAAAGAGTTCTAGGTTTGTTTAAAATCTGAAAGTCATTGTAATACACCGTATCAGTAAAATAAAGGGTGTGTCAGTAGACACAGAGGGAGAATTTGGAAAATTCCGACACCCTTTCAGGATCAAAGTGCTCAACAGACTTGGGTTACAAGGGCATCTCCTCAACCCGATAAAGGGCAGCTACAAAAAAATTCACACCTAACCTTCTACTTAATGCTATAAGATTGGATACTTTAGGGGTGCCTGGGTTGCTCAGTCGGTTGAGCGTCCGGCTTCAGCTCACGTCATGATCTCACAGTTCCTGGGTTCGAGCCCCACATCAGGCTCTGTGCTGACAGGTAGCTCAGAGCCTGAAGCCTGCTTCAGATTCTGTGCCTCCCTCTCTCTCTCTGACCCTCCCCTGCTCGCACTGTCTCTCTCTGTCTCTGAAAAATAAATAAAAGACATAAAAAAATTAAAAAAAAAAAGGTTGGATACTTTACCTTTAAGATCGGAAAACAAAACAAGGATATCAAATTTTACCACTTAGATTCAGTATTGTGCTGGAAATTCAGCTACAGTAATTGGGGTCGAGGGAGACATTCTGATAGGAAAGGAAAAAGTAAAACTATATTCTGTGTAGAAAATACTAAGAAACCCACTTTAAGAAAACTAAATTTAATTGTCTATTAAAACTAATAGATAATTTAAAAACAAACCCAAAAACTAATAGATAATTTCAGCAAGGTCAGAGTATAAAAAATCAACATGGAAAAATCAATTGTATTTCTATACACTAGTAACTAACAATTCCCAAATCAAATTAAGAGATCAAGGCTAGGGCACCTGGGTGGCTCAGTCAGTTAAGCATCTGACTTTGGCTCCAGTTGTGATCTCACAGTTTGTGAGTTCAAGCCCCGTGTCAGGCTCTGTGCTGACAGGTAGCTCAGAGCCTGGAGCCTGTCTTCGGATTCTGTATTTCCCTCTTTCTCTGACCCTCCCCTGCTTGCGCTCTCTCTCAAAAATAAATAAAAAAACATTAAAAAATAAAGAAATCATAGCATCAGAAAGAATAAAATACTTATGAATACATTTAATAAAAGAAGTGGTACATTTCTATTTTAAGAGCTATGAAATATTGTAGAAGGAAATTAAAGAAGCCCTAAATGCATGTAAAGACATCCCATGTTTATGGATCAAGAGTTGTAATATTATAAAGAGGACAGTATTCCCAAAATTGATTTGTAATTTTACTGTAATCCTCACTAAAATCGCAGTTGGCTATTTTGACAGAAATTGTAAGCTGATTCTAAACTTTATATGTGCATACAAAGGCTCCAGGCTAGCCAACTCAAACTTGAAAAAGAACAAAGTTGAAGGCCTCTCATTTCCCAGTTTAAAAAATTTTACAAAGGGGCACCTGGGTGGCTCAGTTGGTTAAGCATCTGACTCTTGGTTTTGACTCAGGTCATGACTTCATGTTCTTGAGATCTAGCCCTGAGATGGCTCTGGTTCCAAACTGACTGAGGAGCCTGATTGATATTCTATATATTGATATTCTCCCCAGCCTCCCATGACCCCCGTAGCTTGTGCTCTCTAGTGCACACACACTCCCCCACCTCATGTATTTTCAAAAATTCCTACCAAGCATTAGTAATAAAGACTTAGTACTAACATAATAATAGAATAGAATAGAGGGTCCAAAAATAAAGTCTTACAGGTGGTCAGTTGCTTTTCATCAAGCGTGCCAAGACAATTCAACACAGGAAAGAATAGTCTTTTTAACAAACAAAGCTACAGTTGGAATACCCACTTGCCAAAGAATGAAATTAACTTTGTTACATTCACCATACATCCGTGGTAGCTTACGGTGGATCATAGATCTAAATGTAGGAGCTAAAATTAGAACTCTTAGGAGAAAAGATAGAAGCTTTTCTTTTCTGTAGCTTTGTTACATTGGGTTAGGCAATGGTTTTTTAGATATGATCCCTAAAGCACAAGAGGCAGAAGAAAAAATATCTATAACTCATTTATCGTCAAAATTAAGACTCAGAAGACAAATTAAGACATTTTGGGTTCCACCCACCCCTAGAGATAACTACTATTCACATTTTTGTGTATGCTTCGTAAATATTGTGTGTGTCTGATCACACAATATTAGATCTTTTTTAGCATGCATATTTTACAGGGTCAACAGGTCTACCATTTTAATGGCTGAGTAATATTCTATCATATGCCTACATACAAATTCATTTCATGATTTCCCAATTTTATATGTCATTTATTTGTGGTGTTTTGCTTTTATATTGTAATTGCAAACCCTGTAGATAGCCTTGAATCTATGCCTTTTTAACAATTCTTATTAGTACCTTAGGATGATTTCCCACAAGGACCACTTCTTCGTGAGGATTTAGGATTTTGATTCACATGATGAAAGGCTTACTTTTATTTTTTTAAAGATTTTATTATGAAACAAATTAAATATATATACAATGGGAGAAAATATTATAGTAGACCTCCACTTGGGCTCACTCATTCTGTCATCTAGATGTAATTGGACTTCTGAAAGGAATACATTCAAACAATGTATGCCTGTCTCTCTTTTTCTCTCTCTTTTTTTAATGCTTATTTGGAGAGGGAGGAGGGAGGGGCAGAGAGAGGATGACAGAGGATCCAAAGCAGGCTCTGTAATGTGGGGCTTGAACTCACGAACTGAACCATGAGATGATGACCTGAGCCAAAGTCAGATGCTTAGATGACAGAGCCCCCCAGGAACCCCTCTTTTTCTACAGAGCACTTCCCCCTTGCTGTGCTTAGGACCTATGAATTCTGGTTCCTGTGTTGGTCTTTAGGTAGCATATTTTCTCTTTAATTTCCCACATCTAGTTTAAGGGCTATTTTGATGTTATAGGTGAAGAAGCTGACAATCGGTTAAACTAAGATGCCCAGATAAAATTAGACTCTGGACTCTGAGATCCATCCTGTGTGACCAGTTTTCCCGGGATGGTCCCAGTTTCAGCCCTGGAAGTCTTGTGTCCCGGGCAGCCCCTGCGGCCCTGCAGCCCACTCCCAGTCGCAGCCCTTCCCCCACAGAGTGGCATAGGACTTGACGTTGCAGGAGGTCCCATTTGCAGTTGATGATCTTGAAGACAGGGAAAGATCGGTTGCTCCCGTCAGAGCACGGGTTATTCTTGGTGTTAGGGTGTTTCTGTCCACACAACATTGGCTGTTTTATTTTGCAGATCCCTTCACATGCTCATATGCAACGCGGGGGTGTTTGCTCTCCCCTGGAGCCTCACCAAAGACGGCCTGGAGACCACCTTCCAGGTGAATCACCTGGGACACTTCTACCTTGTCCAGCTCCTCCAGGATGTCTTGTGCCGCTCAGCTCCTGCCCGAGTCGTCGTGGTCTCCTCGGAGTCCCATAGGTGGGTTGGAATCTGATTTTTTTTTAAGGTTTGTTTATTTATTTGTTTATTTTTGAGAAAGAGAGAGGGCGACAGTGGGGGAGGAACAGGGGGTGAGGATAGAGGATCTGAAGCGGGCCCCACAGGAACTGCGGCAAGCCCTACACGGGGCTCAAATTTAGCAACCAAGAGATTATGACCTGAGCCAAAGTCGGATGCTCAACCAACTGACCCAACACCACGCGCCCCAGAATCTGGTGTTTTATTCCCAAGGCCCCTTCCTTGTCCCGACCAGTGTCCCTGCCCCCCAAGGCCCTCTTCCTGACAGTAATTTTCAGTAACGCCGCTCTGGAAAGCATGGGTGCGTTCGACCTGGCTTCCTTCATTTTTTTTGAGGTCTTTCTGCTTTGGAGATCATGGAGAAGGGGATGACTTGGGGGTTTTGTGTCCAGCAACGAAGATGGCTTTCATGACTCCACTCCAAGCCCCTCATTGATTTTGTTTCGAGGTGGGATAATAATTGATTAAATCTGAATGCCTGACCTTTATTGATTTGTCATTCAACAACTTCAACACCTCGCCAGGAAGAATGTGCAGTTATTCTAGCCGGAGAAACAATGCAATTAAAGACTGTGAGATGAAATCCAATTGTTTTATAATGAGAAATTAGGGAATTCAATGCAGACATTAGCCGTGTAATTGTAGAAAGGGAAGTACTGTAGTTAGAACATATTAGAAATCTGGCCATGCCTCTTTTGGTTAAAATTTCAATTAAAACATCAGATGGCACTTCTGTTACCATTAGGAGAATATCCAATTGACTAAAAAAGGCATTTGAAAATTCCCTCCTATTTTCAGCCTATTTGTTGCTAGAGTTGGATGAACAACTATTTGTCTAAAGAGAAGTAGTCCAAGAAGACAAAGGACTTGCTGGGCGAGGCTAGATTTAATGCGCACTGGGGCGATTTTCCTGGTGTGGTCAGGAGCTTTCACGCTTAGGGAAGTAGCTGGGAAAAAAAAATATATTGTGCAGGGGCCTATTTTTTCCCCCTTCTTCTTCGTCTTAAGTCCTGAAATGTTTTAGTGACCCAGAATGAAGCTTATTTTTTTAATCATGCTTCCATAAAATGTAACCCCTGGGAAGAGAGAGACCAGCCAAGGGTTAGCCTGAACCCTTTATCACTCCCAAACACAGGGGCTTATGGTAGAAGTGACACACTGCCGATAGATTTACTTTTACCATTTTACATTTATGAGGGCTGAAATGAAAGGAAAATGCCCGTAATAATCCTCCCCCGTGTTAAAAGACACGAAACATCTAGTAATTAGGTGGTAACAAAATCTGGACACCCTTATCTTTGCAAATCACACCAGGTTCGTGGAGGAAAAAAAAAAAAACCGCGGAGTGGCCCCGCTCGGGAGTGGGGGCCGGCGCGCAAGAGCGAGCTCCGGAAATAAATCTGCCAGTCGCAATCGTTTGCCAGATGTGGAGGGCACCACGGGATATGTTTAAATGAGCTGGTATTTAATGGGAGATTATGTTGAATTGTAGCTGCTTGCTTCGCTTTGTAAATCTGTATCTCAAATGGTATTTCATGTGACGTCTTTGTTCTCTCCTTGGCTGCAGTGTAATTCGAGCCTACCTTGGAGATCTGAATCTTAATTTCATTTAACAGATGAATTGGAAGGAAGGGCCTTGGTCTCCTGAATTAGATCCCTTTTAGTTTAGAGACGAGGACTTCCTGAAATGCGTTATCAGGCCCGCTCCTGTCTGGTGTTTGGCCCTCGATTTCCGGTCAATCCTTTGCACATGTTAAGGGATATTTTTTTTAAATTATTTATTTATTTATTTATTTTACAAAATGCTAATTCCCCCAAGCTGGTTTGTTTATTACACTTCTGTGGCCTCCCGTGGCGGCTTAGAGGTAGTGTGAATGCTGGGTGCATGGTCCTGGGAAGGCACTCGCTCACTGCTCAAGGACCCAGAGCCTTAAACCTTGTTGTAAAATGGAAGTGTTGATATCTAATTACCTCCATAAACCTTGGCGGAATCTCTTCGTTGGAGTCAAGACCCCCTGTTAGGGGAAAAATAAAGTCCTATGTTTGCAGAAAATATTATACCAGACTGCCCCCAGGCAAAATATTTATTAGCCTCCCCGCGTCTTCCCTGTATTTTAGTTACTTATCTGGAGTCTGAGCAAGCGAATGGAGTTTCTGCATCACCAAAATCCATCATATTAAAATGAGAACTCAACTTCCTTGCTGTGAAAAATTTTCGGATAACAATTAAAATAGAATGAAAAGAGCAGAGGGCTGTCAGAACGACTGAATGGCTACAGCTGTGGTGAGGGGCACGTTGCTTCGTGCGGGCGTGCGCATGCGCCCACACACACACACACACACACACACACACAGACACACACACACACAGAGCTTTGGAAGCAAATACTGTCTTATGTCTTATTCTTTGAACATACTAGCTTTTGTCTACATAGACTCCAGCCTAATTATTTTTGGTAATTTAAAAATCCTCCGTTGAAAAAAAATAAGGGAGCAGTATGTATAGAAATACACGACACAGGTCCCCTCCAACAGCAAATGTTAATGTCCAGAGAGCAAATGTTCACGTTTTACTGTGTTCAGAAGAGGATAATTCTATTAAGACATTACTGTGTGGCTTTGTCGATTCTTCTCCTTGAAAATAGAGCAGGCAGCTTTTGAAGGGTTGTTTTACTGCCTCTTGAGCGGAGAGGCGACCACGGTCGTTTTTCCGGAAGCCCGCCCTGCCCTGGCTCAGAGGACTCCGAAAGGTTGGCCACCCTTCCTGCTTTCCGGAGGACTGTCAGTACAAGCGAATCAGACCTGAGCAATGGGTTTGCTGCCCAGGGGAGCAGCAGGGCAGAACACCAGGGATCTGCTCATGGCGGGGGCGGGGGGCTGCTTGCAAAAGAGGGGCCTGCAGTTCACTAGCTGTGCTTCTCCTACTTGAGAAATTCCTTCAACCTGGTTCGTATGATTTCCCATCATGGTGTGGTTTTTTGTGTTTTTGTTTGTGTCTGTTTTTTTTGTTTTTGCCTTGTCTCTAGACTAAGGACTAGGAATGAATGCCTTTCCCCGCTCTTAGGAGTTTAACAGATCCAGTGCTCCCCACATGTACTACTTCTGTGTTGTCTTTAAAAACCAAAGCAGGGAATTCATTCTAATCATTAGAAGTGCCACATGCAAATATTGATGAGGAACACAGAGAACCCGAAGGCAACGCCAAATTCTACCTTTGGAGCAAGGCTCAAGGGAAGCTTGGCACTTAGTGTGGACTTCCGAACCCAGGATCAAACTTTAATTCTCTCATCCTGTATTTAGTCCTTGCTGTGTGTCAGCCGCTGTGGTCCGCACTAGGCTTACTGTCTGCCTTCCAAGGATTCACAGTCCAGCGGTGGGACCAGGTGAGCCCCTGGTTCGCATGGTGGCGAGGTAGGACAGAGGTGCAGTGTGCAGATAAAATGCACAGATGCATGACTCGCTCTCTTACCGATGTTGGGGGACAGGTGCGAGGGGTCATTGACTACTAGGAATATCATGGCCGGGGTCCTGGCGGGCACCTAATTTCCATGGAAACAGGTGTTACTATCTGCTTTGCGTGGTTCCTTTCAGTCTGTCCCCCATTACCAATAGGGAACTCACTGTGACAGCAAGCAGTTAGGTAGCGCTTCCTGGAAGAAACAGCACTCAAGCTGGGTTCGGCTAAACAGAGATGCCAAGAACGGTTTCCGGCAAAGGTAATGGAAAAAAAGTGGAGACTAAGAGAAGGATGCTATTTTCATGCCATACCATTTCTATGCTGTCTAGATGCTTGATACTGTTTTTACTCATAGTAGATAGAATCTCTAAGACATGGCCCGCACAATGATCAGGGGGTTCTCAACATTTTTTTTTTGGTAATACCTTACTACTACATTGAAACAACATTCAGAAATAATAAAACTTGCCTGCGCAAATGTATTCTAATTCAATATGCTCTTAACTGTAAGGGAAAGAAAAAAAAACGTGAAACAAAATGGCGTGTTTCTTAACTTGCGCAGGGCTACAAGAAAGATGAGTAACATACGTGCGTAGATCACCTGCATTGGGCTACTCACAAATGCAGGCTATTAACAGGTGTGGGGCGCTGCAGACTGAACTACTCCTAGCACGGAATCCAGCCTCACCTCCCCCAAAACCCCATGAAATCTGAAAGTGCACTCATCCCTCATATACATGGTTGTTAGCCTACGCTCTTGGAAACGCAGTGGTTGTCACTGCGCGTGTGTATAAAACACAGCCAGGCCATAGGCTCAGATAATTATACACAATGTCTAGTGGGGCAGTCTTCACTGAGCAAGACTCCGTCCGCATCGCAGGACGTCTACCAGCCCCGGCGCCTGCTGGCAATCATTATCACAACCAGCAAAAGGCCCCCATAAATTTTCAAATTTCCCGCTATGTTCCAGTGCTTCAGATGATTAAGCTCAGAAGTCTGGGTCCTTCCTGTGGTTTGGGGACTTGGAAGCAGCAGCCAACACTTAGTTTCGAGGTCTTGTTGCCGTATCCACGGTAACACTTCTGGCCATCGGCTTTGTGGATGACTTTAGAGCAGCGATGTCATTTAACACTAGGAATTGGATGTCACTGACAGAGTCCTGGAGAAGGGATATTTAATTTCTCTTCACCTAGGAATTTCACCTGTCTGTGTGTTGTTGTTTTACCTTGGTCTAGCTTAACCTGAATTGCTCCTCTTCAGGATCAACCAGATTATTCCGTGATTTTCATTTTTACCTTGTGCTTTTGTTTCTACAGAACTTACCCAGAGTACCTTCCCCATGTTTCCTTATGACTTGGTGCAAATGCCCAGAGTTAATTTAGGGAAGGACACCATGAGGGGTCTTTAGCAAGGCTGAGATCAACATCTAGCAAATTCCTTTTGTTATGGGCCTTTTTTTTTTCCTTCTAGGGCAATCACTACTTTATTGTTACTCAAAAGAAAGAAAGAAAGAAAGAAAGGAGGGAAGAAAAGAAACAAGCAGCTGGTGTTTAATGACTCCGTCAGACCCAATTATAAAACATCAACTACTTACTTTGATTTGTGTGTGTCTCTGTCATGGGCATACTTAAAACCAGTAGACTCTGCCAGAGCTCATTCTGGCTTTGTTTACATTTATCTTTTAAACGTATTAAGACTATTGATGGCACCTCACCAAGGTTATAACCCCTTTATAATCATTAATTTTTAATCTGGAAAAGAGTCTTGGGGGCAGCAAGACTCATCTATATTTACTTGGAGGCTCAAATGAAAATATACAGGACTCCAGTGTTGGCTAAAATAACGGAGGAAAGCCCCGTCAAAGGTTAGGAATGTGATATCATTCTGCTTCCAAAAGCTGCAGTCCTTTATTTAAGATGCTGTTCTGTTTAATTTAATTATCCTTGAACTTCCTGTTGAAGGTTTGGAAAAATACATTCTGGAAGCAAGGGGAGCTGTGTGTGTTAAGATTGTCCCATTTCTGAATTTGGGCTCTTATGTAGTCTCTCTTTGGCTGCTGTTGTTTTATCGTGTTGAATCACTATCGTCCACTTCTAAGGGAGACTCTGTTTCCACGTTTGCACACTTGGGTTCTCACTTGCCTCTGTGGTGGTCTCCTCAGATCTCTAATATGAATAAAATGCTACTGTCAGACGTCAGAGAGTGGCTGCTTCATGTCATATTTCCCATCTTTTGTTGTTTGTTTAGATTCACAGATATTAACGATTCCTCGGGCAAACTGGACCTCAGCCGCCTCTCTCCGTCTAAAAACGACTACTGGGCCATGCTGGCCTACAACCGGTCTAAGCTCTGCAACATTCTCTTCTCCAACGAGCTCCACCGCCGCCTGTCCCCGCGCGGGGTGACGTCCAACGCCGTGCACCCCGGAAACCTGTTGTATTCCTCCCTTCATCGCAGCTGGTGGGTGTATACACTGCTGTTTACGTTGGGCAGGCCTTTCACCAAGTCCATGGTAAGTGAATGGCTTCTTTCGCCGCCGCTCAGACACCTTCAGCGCACTCTTAATGGATACACGCGTTTCCTTCGGCCTCTCTCCTCTGGTAGTGATGAGTCTGGTCTCGATGGCCACATCCGCAGGCCCGTCAAAGCCTTAGTTAAGGGCTCTCGAACACATTTCAGTTGACGAAGTTTATATCTGTTGCTCTAAAGGCGTCTCGGAGGGCTGGAGAGAAATTGCGGTTCTTCCCGTATTGCGTTAAGGATGGCTCGAAGTGTTGGTGGAGACGGTTTGCTTTCTTTGGATGTGTTTTTGTTTTTTTTTATTGCTGGTTTTCACTGAAAACGGTGTTGTGTGTCAGTAGGTGAAAAACATGGATTTGTGACTAGGAATTATCAGCCGGAGTGATTCCTTTGTTTTAGTTGGGAATCTATATTTGATGTTCTTACTTCTTCTTTTAATGGACGCACACCTCACCTGGAGGACCTATTGTTGGTCCAAAGTGCATTTGATTCTTTGCTTCCCCGAAGGTGAGTCCTTCTGGATGAATCACACCTCAGTGGTTAGATTTGGAAGTGTTCACAAAGGTAAATAGGATGTTTTTACATTTTCGATGGTTGTATAACAGCCATATCTAGAAACTTCGTCCACGAGAACATTTCAATGGGAAGTCTTTTAAATGAGCCATGTGCATTTTACACAATATATTTGGCATGATATATTTTTCGAAACCACAGGCCTTTAAAAACCCTTGAATAGTGCGTATGAGTATACTCTTCCAGTTAACTAACTTAACATCGAATCCTTAGAAAGGCCCAAACCCATTTTGGCTTTTGAGAGTATCACAAGGTGAGTTCATTACCCTTGGAAAATGACCCTGTGACCTCTGAATACAATCTGCCTTCTTCTCCAATAGCCATTCCCACTTAACCGTGGGAAGGACCCCCAACCAGTCTGAGCCTGGTTCCTCACAACTAAAATAGCCATACAGGTTGGTGTGGGGATTGCCCAGAAGGGATATGACTTGGAAACATTGGGGATGGAATTTCTCCAGTGATTTTATCCGACTGTGCGGTTTGGTAGCCACCGCCCAAAGGTGGCTATGGAGCCATTGGAAAGAGGCTAAATGCAGGTAAGAAGCTGAATTTTCAAGTTGATTTCACCTCAGTTGATGTAGATTTAAATAGCTGTGCACACTTAATGGCTGCCAGATTGGAAAGCACGGTTAAATAATGCGCCCGGCATGTTTTCTGTGCACGGCAGGCGCGTCGTATTCCTGGACTGATGGTGGTTATTCTTGTTTGTATTACATTTGGAGAGGGTTATTCTCCAAAATGCCATTGTTTGTGTTGCATGTAAAGATCACAGAACCAAAGTAGTCTGTACACCCGGAGTCTGGTGGCAGCGGTGGGACGGACCTTTATCTCTGTCCCAAGAGGCCCCGGAAGAAGGTAACTGGCCACGTGGGAAGGGTACCCAGATGAAGAGAGTCTGGCCTCCAATACATACATCTGGTCTCCCAGGAGCCATAGTAGAATGAACTTTCCATGCTCTGGTCCCCCAGTAACTGAAAAACAGCATCTTTTATATGCCATAAATGGACTGTTTTTGGATAAGATGATGAAGACTGTGAAATATGTACGTAGGTTTAGGTTTTTAGGGCATTCTTTTTTCTAAGAATGTTTTTATATATTTAGCTGCTGGTATCCTTGGCCATCAGAGTTCTATGGCTAGGTTTATAAAGAGGTGGAATGGGAATTCATTTGTCAAAGTCACAGCCGATCACTTCTTCGTGACATAAGCATCTAGGACCGTGTGTGTGTGGGAGAGGCATCGGCGTGATGGGCGCATGATGGGTCTTCGTCCCTGGCAGGACGGAGCAGGCTTACTGGAAACGTCACCTCGTTTGATCCTTCTGTACGTGGCTTGACACTACTTCCATCACGAGAAGACATTTGTTTTGTGGACGCAGAGTGTACTTCCTTCTTTTTTAACAAACGTTTATTTTTGGACATAAGCCGCGCAGTTGCATCCCTGCTGTCACCCCCCGTGAAAGCTGGATTCCTGAATGCTCAGGAAGAAGCTTAGCATAGATGCAATGTCCCCGTCCCTCATCGGCTGTCTGTGCTTCACGGATCTGTCCACATGTCACTCCCAAAGTGTTTCCTTTTGACACGAGCATTGCTGGGGATGCATCCCATCGCACAAGGTCAAGGAACGAGGAAGTACAGCCCAGCCTAGTGCTGGGAGAGCTCTGCCTTTGCCTCCCCACCGTAGCTGGCTCCCTTAAGTATTAAACAGCAGTATTCTAATATCTACGTCCCTTTTTTATTTGCTGTGACTTGCTGTGACTACGGTGATTTTAGTTACAGTAATTAGGTCACCCTTCATGGAGTCAGGCTATTTTAAGTGCCTCTTTAAGGAATATTGTTGCAGATCAGTAATTTTACAATTGGATGTTCTTGTGCAACTTTATTAAATGTAATCTGTCTTTTAAATGTTGCCCTTTTACAGTTATACATTTCTAATTGTTGCTGTAAATGCATTATCACTTTGAAATTAATTAATTTTTCCATTTTGGCCGCCCGCAGTATAATAATCACTAATGAGAAACTCATAGGGATTAATCTCAGCACAGCGACCCCTACTGGTAAAGCCATGTCTTTGGCACCTCGTCCCCTTGAGGTCTGGAGGGTAGGACAGGTGTATGAGGAAGCATTTGTCTCGTGTCCCTCCAACCTATGTAAACATAAAAATAATTTATACAAGTGGGAATAGAATTTTTAGAAAGTATCTTTATGCCCATTGTGAAGTTTGAACCCACAACCCCGATATCAAGAGTCTCATGCTCTTCCTACTGAGCTTGCCAGGTACCCCGGGAAAAGGATTGTTTTTCAATGTTGTTTAAAAAATATGCAGGACTCTTTAGCTGCTTTTGAAACATCTTAAAGGAAACTAAAGTTTGGTGAGAGCTTTTTGGTAATGAGGTCACATCCATCATGGCTATGTTCTACATTGTTTTCCTGGTCTCCCTAGCTTGCTTTTGTACAATTAAAATATTCTAAAATTATATGTAATATGTGTATGCATGAATACTGTTAGTATATATAAAGTGTTCATACGTCGGTATTTCTCCAAGTAACTTAACTCACGGAACCAGGCCTATCGCATGACTGGGTGATAGAAGAGATCTCCAAGGTACTTTTGTCCATTGGTGATTGTTGCCCGTGGTGACTTTAGATTAGTCCAGACGCTGATGCTTTAGGCATCCAGGTGTGGGGCCTCGTGCATCCCTCACAGCGGTCACGCACAGTGCTAGGATGATTCTTCTCCCAGGGTGGTCAGAGAGCACAGAGAACACACCGCCTTGCCTTGGAGGAAGGCGTACCTGCTGAGGGCCCTGACCTGGCTCCTCCCAAGGGCCTCGCCTGGTCCGATCCACCACAGCGCCCACCATGTACATCTCGTGCCCTTAATGTCTCCTTTTTAAAATGCTTGAAAGTACCTTCATGAACTTAACCCTCAGTCTTTTTTTTTTTTTTCTCCCCCTCCCCATAAACTTTCAGTTCTGGTAAACAGCGTGTCAGCTCGAGTCCCCAGGTCCAAGCCGGCCCTTTGCGGATCGGCATGTGAACTTGAAGCCGAGCCCTGTCACGTGCCTCTGAGGGTGTTCTGTGCGACCAAATATTTATGTTGGCAGGTAACAGTAGAAAGAATATCATGTGTTAGGGTAGCAAGAGCTTAGCAGATGTTTCAGGGAGCTGCGTGTTCAAAATCATTTCACGTTAAAAAATGGCCCGAGTTTGTGGAACTTCTGGAATGATTGAGTTACATTTCCTGTGTCGAGGCAGTCATTGAGCTGAGTTTTAACAGATGTGCAGCTACCCCGCTAATGGATGGACCTGCAACGCCGCTCCCGTTGCAAAGTTATAAATTATAACTAGAAAAAGCACAAGATGTCATTCTTCTAACCTTCGCGAAAGCCAGGCCGGGTAGTTCTGACCTTGAATAACCCGCTGCAGGGTGATTTATAGTTGTATAATTTAAAACATAATGAAGGAGATAATAGATGTTGATTTGTTCTTTAAATTAGTGTTTTAGAAAAATACTTCTCCCCCCCACCCCCTTAAATACCTGCAGCTGACTACACTCTAGATATTATCAAGGACAAAGCCCCGTTGGAATTTTTGCCCGTGCACTGGAGGAGGACCAAGGGCCTTTTCCTGTGCTGGGAGGAGGAGATAGAGTTTTCAAAATAGAAATCTCAGAATGTTCCTCACTAATGTAAGTGCTGGGGGACTCCCGAGGGTTGAATTCTCTGGCTGCTTGGCCTGTGCCAGTCCAGATATGTTAGAAAACTGGACTCCTGTGACCCCACCGTGGTCGGGCCGCACTTGACCTTTCCTGCAGAACCCCACAGAAGGACCTGGCGGCGGTGATCTTCCTGCTGAGGTCACATCCCTGCGGTCTCACACATTCTGCTTACTCTCCAGGATTATAATTGGCATTGGTCTTATTAGTCACCTCTGATTCCATCCAGAGCTTTAAAATTAACAGTGTTTGCTCAGCGGACAGCCCGAGGGGTCTGGGAGAGCAAAGAGAGCAAATGATTTAGAATCATGAGGCCTGTATTCAAAACTCGACGTTTCCACCTCTTCTAATGATATAATTTTGAAATGATGCGTCCTCTGTGAGGTTCATGCTGTTCATCAGTTTTCATGTTTGGGCTGTGAGTTACTAATACCCGTGGGCTGTGAGTTACTAATACCCGCTTAAAAGTCTTTGGAATAATAGAGGTTTGTTTTTCTCATCTATCCAGAAATCCAGGGGCTGCCAGGGCAGTGTTTGGCTACCAAATAGGCAGCTTCTTTGTGATTGCCTTAGCTTTTCCCTCATGCTTATAAGATGGCTGCAGTAGCACCAACCATTGCATCCCACGTGATGAGGTCTGAAGCAGGATGGGAGGGATGGGAGCCCTCCTTGCATCCCTCCCTTTTTTATCAAGGAAGAGAACGTTCTATCTCAGAACCGTCTTCTGGAGCAGTTTCTTTCAGCTCCCACTGGCCAGGATTCAGAGTCTGGGAAAGGGAGGCTGGGAGAGAGGCTGGGAAATTGCATTTCTGGCATTTTGTGTCTCTAGGGTTGGAGGTGATATTGGTGGCAGAGAAAATGGATGGGATAATGGCTTTTGAGCATCCTCTGTTGAGTAAGTGCGCCTATAGTTTCCCCATCTGTCAAGTGTAGGAGTGCTGTCTTTTTTTACAGGGTCACTGGGAAGGCAAGTGAGGGTTGAATGGAAGGCACCTGGCCTTGTCTGGTCCCTTTCTGTGCAGCAGCTTTGCCTCAGGTTCCTTGGAGCTGCATTCTCCTTCCTTCTCCAGAATGCTGAAGCATCCTTCCTTTAGTCTAAACCCCTCTCTTTCCTCAAGGTCTAGTTACATTCTGCTCATCCTTCAATGCTCTACACAAACATCACCTCCCCAGAAAGCATTAGAGCAGCATCTGGTCAAGACTCCCTTTCTGTGCTCTCCTAAGAGCTGGCGCTCGGAGTACTGTCTGGTGCGTAATAGTCCTCCGTCAACGTGTGCCGAGTGAACGGATGAAGGACGCCCAGAAATTCTCCTACGCAACACCGGACACAGACACAGTTTAGTAAACTCATCTCTGCGGTTCCGTACGTAATGCCTTTCTCCCCCTCTCTTGAAAGTGCTGTTTTTGCATTCACACCACTGTATCCCTGGTCCATAAACTAAATGCTCAGTAAATATTTGTAAATGAATAAATGGAAGACGATTAGGTGCTTAATGAATGACAGTCATTAAGGCATTCCTTATCCTCAGTCCGTCTGAGGAGGGCAGGGCTCTGGAGTTCACAGTGTGCAGACAGAGTAGCAGATGCAGCGAGGGGGCCCAGCGGGCATCCCATAGCTCATACGGGGGACCAGAACCCAGGCCCCCGAGACTCCCGGGCAAGTGCTGGTCGAGGGGTCTGACAGAGGGGTGTGTGTGCAGAGAAGCCCCCAGGAGAGAACCGGAAGGCGAGGGCAAGACAGGCTGCAAAGCCGGGTGAGTCCCTGGCTCCCTGCGCCCCCACCTCTTGGGCACATTTCCTCACCTGATTAAGATTCACGCATGAAACTGGGTTGTTGGACCCACCTCACGGGCTCGCGGTGGGGGTTGAAGGAGCTTGGGCGCACGCCACATCTGGAACCTGCTCCAGGCTCAGCACACGCTGACTGGCACCGCTGTTATTACTGACACGCACTGAGGCAGAGACCTGAAGAGCAGGACGCCGCCGCGTGCTCAGTGAATATTTATTATTATTGTCGTCGTCGTTGTTGTCATCATTATATCATTATGTTTTCAGGCCAATGAAGGGTCGCTTCTCTTCCCCTCGAGTCGATGCCCGTCCTCCCAGCGACGACTCTGGGTCCGTCCCCAAGGTCTCCTGCCCCCCTGCGAGCACTGAGCACGGCCCGAGGGACACGCTGGGTTTCTGTGGTGCGTAACGGAAGCCCTTCGGCTGCCTGTTTGAAGCCACCAACGGCACACCTTGGCTTTGAGGGATGATCAGCCCTTTCTTGTTAAAGACAAAGAACAGGGAAATACGCTTGGCTTTGTGAGGCCACAGCCTCTCATCCTGGAGTCTTCTCCGCCTTGCTCTTCAGCGTTTTAAGTCTGGGGAAGCCTTTGTTCCCGAATGAGCACCCGAGAGGGGGACACAGTGACGATCTGGCCTTAATATGTGTGACAAATTACTTAATGAACATTTAGCCAAGATTTGAAATTCCCCGAGTTTTATCTTCCTCGCCTCCCTTTCTTCTGCACCCCTGCTGGCGTCTTGGTAACGCGTGGCCTCGTCCCGCTCCCTCGCTAGCTCTTTTATTGCTTTTAAGTCCCTCGCGCCGCCTTTGATCCTTCCCGCTCGGTTTCCTTTGCTCCAATTTCATGCTTCTTTCCAGTGGGCTTTGGCTGGAGTGCGGTGTAGACATTGGAGGAGCCAGCACAATGAGACAGAGGCAGGCGCTCACGTGGCCCCGTGACAGCGCTCCTGCCGCGTGTCCTCGCTGGACATTGAGTTTTGTGTCTCTCAGCGACGCAGCGATCGCTCCTCAGGAGGTGGACGGCTCATGGGCGTTTTGGGGAGCAATGAAGAGAATTCGGATCTGGTGTTCCTAACGGGACGGAAGCAGAAGCCCACTCCTGCCCTGCCCCTTCGTAAGACACTAAGAAAATCAGTTCCCGTGGTCACGTCCCATGTGACGGTGCTCGGTGCCAGGCCCCAGGCCCTGGGGTTTGCATCTATATGTACGTTGTCTTACTTAGTGGAATTTTAGAGTTTGCTGTAATCCAACAATTGTGTGTCTCTGAGCAAGTCACCTACCCTCTCTGGACCTGTTTTGTTATCTGTAAAATCGGTCAGTTGGCCAATTTAGTTGTCCCGTGGCTTAAGGATGTTAGAGAACAGGCATAAATCGAAAGGAAGTAAGAGAGGGATACTAATGTAGCTTCGTACTTTCTGTCCCAAACACGAGAAGCAAACCGACCCCCATTGACTGTCAGCACCATCGTTTAAGGAATGGGTAATTTAGCGGCAAAAATATAAACAGGACCCGACTGTAGGACCAGAAGCGGCCCTCACATGGAATGTGTTTGACCTCAGGACCACTCGTGATGGTGTCGCTGCTGTGGTGTTGAAAGTGCTGGGCCTGCACTTGGGAATGACTGGCCCCGAAGACCCCATGTGTCCAAACTCGCAGGACCGCTGACTGCATCTCAGGTCCTTGTCATGAGCCCGAGGCGAGACCGTAGGAAGTGCAGACCTACCCTGATGCACCGCAGTGGAGTGAAGCACAGTGCGGGGGTGCGAGGATTGAGTCTGGGGGTGAGCTGACCTCTTGCAGACGATTCTTTTTCCCCACAAGCCTCTGTGTCAGCCTGTGCACTGTTATAAATACGGGGCCCCGTCTACTTCCGTCCTGGTTTCCGTGGGCTTTAGAACCATGGGCATGGCTTCATGGGGTGCCCTGCCCCCAGGTCGGCTCCCAGGCCGCACCCCCCATCTCAAGGCTCAGCTGGAGAAGGGTCCACTTCCAAGGTCCCGTGCTGGCGAGCAGGACTCAGCTCCCCGTGGCCCAGTGGACGGGGGACCCTTGGGCTCCTTTCTGGCCATTAGCTGGATTCTCTTTCTCACTCCCCTGCTGCCCAGGCCTCCCCACCATGGCAGCGTGCTCTATCTGAGCGTAGAAGCCGCGGAGGAAGTGGTCTGTCAGCAAGAGGAAGTCCCAGTTCGAGTGACATCTGGCTACTTGTGCCCTTTCTGTTTGTTGGAAGCAGGTCCCTGGGTGTGACCCACATTCACGGGGAGATGGTTGCACCGCCGCGTGGAGAGCGGGGGGCAGGGTGCGCCGTGGGGCTGTCATGCTGTACCAGCTCAGATTCTTTGGGTTTTTCCAGTGCCTTTTGGGGGTAGATTTACTTCTAGGCCCCGATAGTTCCTGGCCGTGTACCACGGCAGTCCTTTCCGGCATGCTGATGCCCGCCTTGCTGCTCCTCTGGCCTCCGCCCTGTGTCCTGTCTCCTTCCCTCTTTCTGGGCCGCGAGAGGTACCAGATGTGCCCGCTTGGTTTTTTATATATTATGCATTTCTGCCTCATGGTGGGAGATAAGATTTAGTCCTTTAATAAGAAAGCTTATGGCAAAAATAAAGAAACGTGTGGATTATGTTTCCGAAAGTCAAGTATTTATTTTCTTGCTGCTTTCTTAGAGGGGGCCCTGTTAATCGATGGCCCAAATTTTCTTCCAAAAGAAACCCGTGTTGTCGAGTTTTGCTTCGAGTTTCAAAAATTGGCCAGAGACCCTGGACTTTTTTTTTTCTTTTAAGGCCATTAAGCTAAAGTTCAGTGATCATTTCAAAGCCCACGTAGAATATTATTCTTATGGCAGCCTATGTATACTCTCTTGGATTTGTTGTTTTGGTTTTGGGGTTTATTATTATTTTTTTTCAGGAGGAATATAAGGGGAAAAAGCACTTTCATTTTGCTGCTTTCAGAAAACATTGTAGAGATTGATTTTGAATGCGTTCCTGCTATAAAACCTCTCCTTCAGAAGCTATAGTAAGTAAAATACATTATTTGGTAACATTCTAATATTCTCCAGAGAAATATCAATTTTTTTTTTTATTTTTTGCCCTGAGCTGGGGCTTTTGTTTCTCCACACACCACCTTCTGCACCGCTTGAGACATTTCATCTCTGAGTTTCATGCGATGGGGTCTCTTTAATCATTTACATTTTGGAAAAAAAAAAAAAAGAAAGTGAAATATTCTTTAAGAAGCCAAAGTAATCCGCGGGAATGTATGGTGTTTGTTCAGCTGGATATCTTATTTATTTGAAGAACTGAGAGAAATCTCTTCTGACTGCTCAGAAAAGGGAAGAATAAACAGTAAGAGTGTCCAAGTAATTTGAGCTAGGAGGTCCCTCCTCTCACAGAAAA
>PJEM01013415.1:0-41028 GCA_004023845.1 Helogale parvula | reverse complement strand
AGAGAGCTGGGGAGAGAGAGGGATACAAAACTTGAGAGACTATTGAATGCTGAAAATGAACTGAGAGTTGAGGGGGAAGGGGGACGGGGGAAAAGAGGTGATGGTGATGGTGGAGGGCACTTAAGGGGAAGAGCACTGGATGGTGTATGGAAAACAATTTGATAATAAAATATGATGGAAAAAAAATAAATAAATAAAACATTAAAAAAAATCAATGATATCATCCTAATGTTATATTATTAGGTAATATCTCTATTGTTAGGTAAACAGAAGTGCTTTATTCAAAAAATATAATTTTGAATTTTCACATAAGAAGAAATCTAGAGGTAAGAAGTCTAGGTCTGGTAGGGCAGTTCCACAATGCCATAAAGACCCAGGGTCATCCTGTTTTCCTAAGCCGTCATCTTTAGCAGGTACCACTCACGCTCATCCTCCCAAGGTGGTTGTTTTTTCTCCAGGTATCTTTCCTTTGGTCCAGTCAGGAAGTGGAGAGAAGAGTGAAGAAGAAAGGGAGAAGCCATTGATAGTCCCCTTTAAAGCAAATATTAATAAGGTTGAAATGGAGAATGGATGTTGAGTAGGCATTTATAATGTTTGCTAGAGAATGCTTGGTTTAATAATCTCTATGTCCCTTCTTGTATTTACCATAATTATGGCCTCTATTTCTTTTTTTGTTCTTGTAGATTTCCTTCAATGTATTTTACAACTCACTTATTAAACTTTTAGAAATCTGAACAATCATGGTTTTAATTTGTTAAAGCTCCCCTATTCTTGTTTTATGAGTGCAAAATTTTTCTCATATTTCTCTGAGGGACTCATTGAAGAATTTAATAAATGTCCTTTGGGTACCCAAAATTGTCTGTTTGTTATAGCTCAAATTTTTGTATCTTGATCCTTCTGTTTCATGTTTCAGGTTTCCTCAAAGGTCTAGTTATCTTGGTGATGTCATAGTAAAGATGTGGTTGGGAGCTCTGCACATACCTGGGCTGTTTCAGTCAGCAAGCTATTCTAAATACAGAATTCTTTCCCTGTAGTGAAGTCCCTACTCCCCCAACCCATGCATCCAGCACACCCATCCTTACACACACCTGGAGTCCATTCTCTTTTCCTGGATTTGGCATTTACTTCATCCAGCGCCAGATGTAAGCAGGATTGGAGAATGAAGAAAGGGTAGATTGAGGAAACCTAATACTAACACATTTGACAAATGTTATATTGATTTCATTCTTGGAACATTGATTCATATCCACCTTGATCTTTGGGATCTTTTTGGATCACACTCTTTCAGAGCTAAATTAGAGGTAATCCAACTTAGGAAATCAGAAGTAAAGTGGAGGGAGGGGAGCAATAGCATTTTGCATCCCCCAGTGAAGGCATTTAGGATGACAGCCAGATTCTGAAAGTGCCTGAGTCCCACTTGAAGTTAATTTTGGTTTAAATTATAGGGTAGATACTCAGGGACACCTCTCCTCTGTCTAATTTGTGCCATATTATCACTCAATATAATTTGTTTTTCTGAAGAAAGAGTAGTGATTGAGAATGGAATGTAAGAGAATTTGGCTTAACTCTCTTTTGCAAGTAAGAATTATGCTTTTCTATGAAAAAAGAACCATCAGATTTTAAAATTACTTATGCTATTTCAGCTAGCCATCTATATATTGTGTTTAATTGCAGCATGATTATGAATAAGAATGTCAAAACTGGGGTGATTTATAATGTTAAAGAATGAAGTCTTTGTGTGCTCTTTTCATTTTGTCGATTTCAGAGTATCTCATGAATATATATTCTGACAACATCATTCTGAATGGACTTCTAAGCTCTTTGCCAGAGATTGGAAAACATTTTCTATCAAGAGCCCATAACTTCACACATACTATATCAATTTAAGGTTTACATGAAGAATGATCATCTTAATACAGTTTTAGCTTTTTATTTTGAAAGAAAGTTTTGAAGAGCTTGGGTAGACAAGCTATAAAACTTGACAATATCAGTCACTTAAAAATATACTTCAGTTCTATATTATGTATTAACATAGCACAGAAGGTTGGGTGATGGAGGGAGGAGAGGGAAAATGGGACAGATGGGAACAGAAGAGAAGGAACAGATTCGGAGACCAGTGAGAACAGAGAGAAGTTCAATGGCTTATGAAGTGTGAAACTATTTTTGTTACATGATGCTGTCTCCTTGGACTGAGTTGTGTTTTAGCAGCACCTTCTGAAGCATTAATTTATTATCTTCTGTTCACACAACCTTAATTTTCTTTATTCTTAAATCCAGTGAATAGTCACAGTGGCTCACCATGGGGGCTACTTTTTTAGACTGCATTATTGTAGTTGGAGGAATTTTATTGGGGGTAGCGCGCGCTCTCTCTCTCTCGCTCTCGCTCTCGCTCGCTCTCTCTCTCGCTCTCGCTCTCGCTCGCTCTCTCTCTCGCTCTCGCTCTCGCTCTCGCTCTCTCTCTGCCTTCCTGGACCCTGACGCTTTTGAAGCATATTGTACACATATTTTGCAGAATGTCCTACAATTCAGATTTGTCTGATATTTTTCATGAAAAGATTAAGTTTGTAGGTGTTTGTCAAGAATGTCACTGAGATGGGGTGTCTGAGTGGCTCAGTCAGTTAACCCTCTGACGTTGGCTCAGGTTCTGATCTCACATTTATGGGTTCGAGCCCCACCTCAGGCTCTGTGCTGACAGCTGGGAGCCTGGAGCCTGCTTGGAATTCTGTGTGTCTCTCTCTGCTCCTCCCCCATGCATGCTCTGGCTGTCTGTCTCTTTCTCTCTTTCAAAAATAAATAAATTTTAAAAATTACTACTTCTCCTTTTACAACTAATATCTTGAGGGGAAATATTATGAAATTAGGCAACTATTGTCTTTTTCCTGGAAGTTTTAGCATTTCTGGGTAGAACTTGTCTGTAACAATTTTACTGTTGGTTCTAATGGTATTTTCTATTTTTGTCTTATCTCTTACATTTATTAATTGGAATTGCTTTCCTGTCTCATTTATTTATTTATTCAATTATTTTTATGTCATTATAGACTCATGATTGCTTATTGCATTGTTTGTTAAAATCTAATCTGTCACTTTTTATTTTGTTACTCAATTTTCCAGCTTTGAATGTTGGAAACTCTTTGAGGCTGGCTTCTCTTGACATGCGTCCATCCTTGTTTCAGCACTTCCTTACTTTCTAGTATGCAAGATGCTCCAGGTTCATATTTTTTTCTGCTCCACCTTTGGAATCAACTACATCTACAAGGAGTTCAGGTTTCTTTTACTGGAAAATGACATTTAGAAACAAAGATCTGGGCTCTGGGAAAGTTTATTATTACTGGGATGCCACTGATTCTAAACGTCTTCAGTGCTTTTACTGATACCATGCTATCTTGATTAATGTGGTTTTATATTAAGTATTTTTTAATTAAATAGTTTATTACCAAGTTGGTTTTCATATAACACCCAGTGTTCTTCCCCACAAGTGCCCTCTCCGTGACCATCACACCCCCTCCCCTCCCCCCATCCCGCTTCAGCCCTCAGTTTGTTTTCAGTATTCGAGTCTCTCATGATTGAAATTGTGTAGTGAGAGTGTTCCAACTGCGTTCCTTTTCAAAATCACTTTGGTTATTATAGTTCCTCTTCCTTACATGCCCAGAAGGTGCTGCTAGGACACAACTCAGTTCAAGGAGACAGCATCATGTAAGGCTCTACCGAGCAACCTGCTTGGGGTTTCACTGTGTTTGCATAGGTCAATTTGAAGTGAATTGACATTTTAGCAATATCAAGTCTTCCAGATCCTTACCTTTTTACAACTCTAACTTCTACACAAGATTCAGGCCAATGCATGGAAATCTACTTAAGGGAGCTGAGATCAGGAACTGAGTCTATGCTCTAAAAACAGAACATAATGTTAGGCAACCTAAGAGTTGGTAGAAGCAGTTTACATAATCATTTTTAATATGATTTTGTCTTTCCCAATTCAGTAAAGGATAGAGTAAAAGAGAGAAAAAAGATGTCCATATGGTAGCGTAGTAAGGAACTGAGAGCAGAATTTAGTTATTTGCTTCTAATGCCCTTGATAACATACACACCAGATGTCTTGCCAAATCTTAAATACTGTAAAAACATTCTTCATTTACAGAATCATAACATTCCTTTTTTGCTTTGTAAACATTGCAAAAATGCTTCCTGTTTCTTTTCTGTTTCATCCGAATTACACGTATGTGTGTGTTTATATACATATATATGGGGGAAAAAACCTAAGATAAGACAACAAATGAGTGAAATTATTTTTCCACTATAAATGTATCATTTACAGAAACTCCTTGGATTTCACTTATCACAGAAAACTTAGAACAATCATTCCAAGTGCATCCTTGTGGTTTGGAAACTAAAGAAAAGTAGCATATGGTCTTTTAAAGCCTGTTTATGTATTTTTATTTCTGAAAATTAATATATTCACTCATGTCTTTAACAATTTCTTATGATACACAGGTTGGTAGGATGCTTGCTGGGAAGAATATAATTAGGTATCTGTGGTGGGTTAGAAATTAGTCACATACAGGCAAAGATACCTCAGAAAAGTTTAACTATTAAATTCTATAAAGGGACAAATTGGAAGCCCATGTTTCCAATGATGTCTTTGTCTAAAGTTTCTGATGAAGCAAATTATGTTGTGCTACGGCAGATATGTCATTGTGGTTTTGGCTGCTCATTAGCTTCGCCTAGAAAATAGGATAAGGTTAGATTTGGAAGGAAAGTCTCGCTTTGATAGTGTACTTTACTATTTGATTATAAAGTTTTGTTTACTTAACATTTTTATTGTAGTAAAATACACATTATACAAAATTTATCATCTTTTTTGAGTGTACAGTTCAGTGGTATTAAGTACATTCATATTGTTGTGCCTCCATCTCCACCGTCCATCTTCAGAATGCTTTTTATGTTGCTAAGTGAAAATCTATGCCGATTAAAAATAACATCCCTTCCCCGTAGACCTGGCAACCTCCATTTCACTTTTGATATCTATGATTTTGACTCCTCTAAGTACTTCTTATAAGAGGAATCCTGTAGCATTTATCTTTTTGTGACTGGCTTATTTCACTTAGCATAACATCCTCAAGTTTCATCTGTGTTGTAGCGTGTGTTACAATTTCCTTCTTCTTTTTGACTAATATTCTACTGTATTCTACTTTTTGACTATATATTCTATATATATATATATAAAACATTGTTTTATATATATATATATATTATGTTATATATATATAAATAAGTAGATAAATAAATAAGTAGATAAGTAAAATGTTATATATATATAAAGTTTTGTTTACTTATATATACATATATAATGTGTATATATATATAACATTTTACTTATCTACTTATTTATTTATGACCACTTGGATTGCTTCCATGTTTTAGCTGCTATGAGTAATGCTGCTATGAACATGGATGTACAAATATCTCTTTGAGACCCTAATTTCAAGGGGAATTTCTAGATCATACAGTAATTCTATTTTTAATTTTTTGAGAAAATTTCTTACTGTTTTCCACAGTGTTTATACCATTTTACATTTATACCAAAGGTTTCTAATTTCTTGAAAAACATCCCATGAGCACTTGAGAGAAATGTGTATGTTGTTATTGGGCAGAGTATGTTTATGTCTGTTAGATCTAGTTGATGCATTATGTTGTTCAAGTCCTCTGTTTCCTTACTTACCTTCTGTCTGTTTGTCCTACCTCATTGAACATGGGGTTTGGTAGTCTCTATTCTTATAAACAACCTATCTATGTCTTCCTTCAGTTCTGTTAGATTTGCTTCATATATTTTGATGGTCTGGAATTTGTACGTGAATTCCAGATAATTGTATTATCTTCTCACTGTACTGAACCTTCTTTAGTATATAGCATTGTCCCTTTTCTCTTGTAAACTTTTAACATTTAAGTTTAACATTTAACATTTTGTCTTATAGTATAGCCACCCTTATTCTCTTTTGTTACTATTGCATGGAATATCTTTCCCCATCCTTTCACTTTCAAACTATTTGTGTCTTTGGATTTAGAGTGGACCCCTTGTAGGTAGCATGTTGTTGAATCATGTTTTTGTACCCATTCTTCAATCTCTGTCTTTTGATTGGAGAATTTAATCCAATTACATTTAATATAATTACCAAAAAGAAGGACTTCTGCCATTTTACTATTTGTTTTCCACATGTCTTATAGCTTTTTTTTTGTTCCTCATTTACTATTTTACTGTCTTCTTTTATGTTGATGTTTTTCAGTGACACATTTAAATTCTTTGCTCATTTCCTTTTGTGTATATGCTATAGCTATTTTCTTTACGATTATCATGGAGATTGTATTTAACTTTCTAAAGTTATAACACTATAATTTGAAATTATACTAGCTTAACTTCCGTAACATACAGAAAGCCTAAAATCTCTGTTCCTTTACAGTTCTTTCCCTACCCCTTTCAGTTGTTTGTGTCACAAAATTACATTTTTATACATTGTGTGTATAAGGAGGTGGATGGCACTATAATTCTTGTCCTCAAAGAGCTAACAGATGAGAGGATGGTGGACAGTATGCAAATGTTAGGAGGGCACTAAGAAGTTCAGATTTCGAAAAGAACACAAATTGAGGAATCAACTCTAGTGTGAGGGTATAAGGCCTTCCTGAAAATGAAATTTAAATTTAAAAGTATGAGTAAAAGTATAGATAAAGTATAGATAAAGTATAGATAAAAGTATAGATAAAGAAGAGTTACTATAATTTCCACATGCTTGTCTGTGAATGAGTACTGCCCAATGATGAATTTTACCACAACAAAACAAGAAAAATGTAAGGACCTATTATGAAGTTATTAAATATGAGAGATTTTGCTTTATTCTGAGATGTGTCCCTCTTAATTTTTTGTGTTAAAATTGTCTCTCTTAATGATAACTATTTGCACTTGTGCATGTGTATGCAGAAGGAGACAGTAAAAGAGAAAAAGACTGGTAAACAAATGTTAAGAAAGAATGAAACACAGAAAGAATGATAAACAATGTGGCAAAATATTAAAAATTAGTGAATCTGAATAAAGTGTAAATGGGAGTTCTTTGTATTGTAGCTGTTGGTTGTTTGTAAGTTTGGTTATTTCAAAACAAAAAGTTAAGAAGTCCTTTCAGTAATGAAAATAAGAGTATAGTACATAGTAATTATTTTGATTTATAAAATTAAAGGTTGATAGCATTTTTCATCACTTGCAAAATTCTACTGTTGTGTGAATTCCCAATAGTGGGCATATCAGTTTTCCTTTGCTGCTCTAACTAACTTGGTGACTTAAAACATAAAAATTTATTATCCTATGATTTTGGAGGTCAGAAGTCCAAAATGGATCTCACTGGGCAAAAATCAAAATGTTAGTCAAGTTGTGTTCCTTCTGGAAACTCAGTGAAAGAATGCATTTCCTTTCCTTCTTCAGCAAAAATAGAAAATCCTCGTTTCTTCGATCATCGTCCCTTCTTCTATCTTAAAAGCTGGCAGTGAGCTCAGAGCCTGGAGCCTGCTTCAGATTCTGTGTCTCCCTCTTTCTCTGACCCTCCCCTGTTCTCGCTGTCTCTCTCTGTCTCTCAAAAATAAATTTAAAAAAAAAAAGGAAAAAAAAAGCTGGCAGTGTAGCATTTTCAAATATCTCTCAAACTGTTGACTCTCCTGCTTCCCTCCTTCACTAATAAGGATTGTATGATAACACTGGGCCCACCCAGATAATCCAAGATAATCATCTCACCTGAAGGTCAGCTGATTAGCAAACTTAATTCCACCTCACTGTATAACAACAAACTCAGAGGTTCTGGTGATTAGAATGTGGACATCTTTGGAATAGTATTCTGCCTACCAGGTAAGAAATGTTGGAAGAACATTTCAGGCCACTGGATAGCAGTGGAAAGGTAGACTGTGGCATGAAGAGACACTGGAGTCATGAGGAGAAGCCAGGTAGTGCAGAAACTTTTAGGGCATGACAAGGATCTGATACTTTACCCACTGTGGGAAACCACAGAAAGGTTTTGAGTGGATGCTAATATATTCAGGTTTATATTTATGAAAGTTTTCCCTGTCTTCAGCGGAGAAAGTAGGCTGAATAAGAATGGCTTCCTGAGTAGCAGGTCATGAAACTGTCTTGTTGTTGTAGTGAGAGCTGATAGTATTATGGACTTGGCTTGTGGTGTGGGGAAGAATAGAAATAAGTTGTTCTCCATTAGTCCTGGGAAAAGTGAGAAGCTGGAACTGGATTTCCCAGGTGGCAGTGTCATCTTCAGAAATACAAAGGTACTACTTAGACCAAAGAATTGACAGAACTCAGTGAGTGACTAAATGGACAATAGGGTTGAGAGGGAGTTTACATGTCTAGAGAAGCAGAACTAGTAGGATATGTGGTTTTCATAGATGGATGTGTTATTTGGAATTGGTTTTACAATTGCGTGGCTGATGAAGTAAGCCTGAAGACCACAGGCAGGCAGGCAGAGAGGGAAGATCATGAACAGGCTGGAACCCCACAGGCTTGAACTAAAGCTTGTTGTTAACTAGCAGTTAAGAAGGAAAATCCAGGGAGAAGAGGGAATAATTACAGACTCAGCTTCTGTGTGGGGCCACTGGGCTGAGGAAAGTTCTAATTTCTCTTAAAGACTTGCAACTGGTAAAGCCAGACCCACCCAGCATCTTGATTAAAATAAAGTCAGTTGATTAAGGGCTTTAATTACATGTGAAAAATCCCTTACAGAAGCACCTGTAACAGTGTTTGATTGAATGTCAAAGAGAAGGTGTGAGTATGCTACAAACTGGCTGTTGCCTTTTACCCATCCTCCAGCTCTTAGAAGAGATACCTCTTGTAGATGATGCATACCACAAACATATTGGAAAGGGAATTCTGGAGACTGTAGTTCAACCTAACCAAGTTGACACATCACACAACTATTACAGCAAAGAAGCAGTAAAGGATGATCCAAAGATTCTTGATGGGGAGGTGTCTTCGGAGAAATAATCGTGTCTGGGAGGCACAACGCGTTACCTAGTGGGGACATTCTTTTCTATTTTATATCCTTTGTTGCTATCATGATCCCACACAGAAAAAATGGTGATAGGGAGAGTTAGATCATAGGAGGTACAGCAACTCAAGTTCAGTAAGCCTCATTCTGGACATCTTTTTTCCAGTTTCCAGCAGTCCCATAACTGCAGGAGCACCAGAGCTGATGGATGACCTGGGAATTAAGACTTGTAGCTTTCCTCTGAAAATTCATTGTCGTGTGGTAATAGTCACACACCTTGGATGCTTGGTTTCCTGGACACTCAATAAAAATGGCATTTACCCCATTCATCTCTATGGGGTGTGTGCACAGGAAGCTGGAGCATGCATTTGAGGAGGGTGGTGGTAAATGTGGATGTAAGGCTAAGGGCAGATGGAAAGTCGCAATCTCCATTTCCTCTTGCATCAGAGTACTCAGACACCCTGGGGTGGGCTCTGCTTGCTCTTGGCCACAGACATCCTTGGGTCATAGGAGAGGGCATGCCTGGGCTTTTTGATGTCATCATTAGAGAGTTAGAAATCTACCTAACTCAAGCATCACTTCCTTCTTGGAACCTATTCAACGTAGTATTTTAGATCTCAGAGTAAAAAGTGCCCCATGATGCTTTTTAATACACTTACTCCAAATTGATTTTAAAAATTATTTTTCTGATTCTGAAATTTAGAAAAATACCTAAATCCTCATGTATTGAGCATGAAATATTTGCTAAGTTTTTTTACATACACCTAATTTTTCTCTAAGAGATGAGTATTATCACCCACACTTTGCAAATGAAGACACTGTCCAGAGCCATAATCCTAATAAATGGCAGAGTAAAGTGATGAACCTATTTCTGTCTAAATCAATGATACTATTTTTTCCTCAATAACAAACATCTAAGCCCTCATTGGCAGCCCAGTGACTTTACCCCATTATCAGATTATACATATTGATATGAATGATATTCTTTTGCAAATTAACAGAAAAGATTGTTATCCTCAAGTACCCTATTACTGAAAACGGGCAGTAAATATAAGAAAACAGTAAAAAATAGGGAAAACAATACAAATGACAAGAACAACAATCAAATTAAATTTTGAGAAATGTTAAGGTCGTAATATTGTTTGATTTATTTAGACACACTTAACTGAGTGCCTATGATAAATAAAAAGACAATTCTAATGCAAATTCTGAACTAAAGCAGTTTTATGTCTGATTGGACACCAATGTGACATAGATTATCATAATGTATGATAACAAAGGCCATGAGGGAAGAGTGGGTACAATTCCTTGGTGAGACAGAGGACAGGAATATATAGAACAGGAGCTAAGTGCCATGATACTGACACTGTCACAGTCTATCTCCCACATTGTGAATTTCTGCATTTGTAAATACAGTCACCCCCAATTTGGGTAATTTGGGGTAACTAAGTGTGAGCCTGTCAGTTTACACAGTCAAAATGGCTGCCACTCAGTGATACAAACAGGTGCAACACAGTAAATCAAAGTGTCATCAATGGCCTCATAAAGGCAGGGCTCTCAATGGCTTTTGTAGGTTACCAGCATGTAGTTTGGCTGATTCCTGTTTTTGTCTGGTTTTGTTGAATATCTTACCCTATTGTGAGACTTTGCACAGGCACTTAAATGGTGGTAAGTGCGTGTGTGTGTGTGTGTGTGTCCTTGCACACATGTGTATGTGTGCATGCATGTATGTGTGTGTGTGAAAGAGAGGGAGGGAGGGAGGAAGAGGGAGAGAGAGCAAGAGTGAGTGAGAGAAAGAGAGGGACCAAAATCAGAACAGCAGTCTGTAGGGCTGAATGACAATATCAACACAAAATAATTCTAGACTGTTATGCCTAAATTGTAGCCCTATATATCGTCTGAATTCTAAGTTATCCCCCTATATTAGGTATCTTATTATTTCTTACTTGATCTTTGTGGTTTCCTCGCTTCTGCGATTCTGAATATGAATTCATGGTCAGACACTTGCTCATCAAGTTAACATTAGTGCTGTGTTAACTGACTCTTACTCCCAGGTTTGCCTCCTGGTCTTGGGTCTGGGTTTCTCCTACCAGTTCTAGCTTGATATACGGCAGCCTAGCCAGCGTAGTGCTGTGGACATTCTTTATGATCTGATTTTCTGAGACATGGCAGCTTCGAATAGAACTGAGATCACCTTTAATCAAAGTTGCCATGTGGTTTGTGTTCACTTAGCAGCTGATCTTAAAAATCAGGTATTTTTCCCTCCTTGCTGATAAAAGCTATATTATACATGGTGATTATGCACCAGGGAGCCTTGCGTAAACAAATAGAAGCCAAGGTATAAGCTTAATATGGCTCCACCATCGTATGTGGAAGGGTTTTATGTTTTTTCTAGGAAAAGTGTTGCTCTCCTAAGGCTCAGTACTTTCCTCAATTGAGCCTTGCAAGTTAAAACAATAATAATGTGGCACAAAGGACTTTGGGAACACAAGGAACTTGAAGAAATCTTTCTTCATCTTTCAGAGGAAAACTCAGAATTGGGGCAAACCACCCTGAGCATTTCCTCCCAGGAACAGAACACAGGGTCATTTGCAAAGTCTGTGGGATACCACTAGAGAGGAAAATGCCACAGATAAAAAGAATAGTGCAGGTGTGCTGGAAGAAAAGTCTGCCGTCTTGTGCTATGTCAGGTTGGTTAGGCAAAAACCATGTTTCCCACGCTTCATTCTCTGCACAGTCTTGAGTTGCATTTGACCAAAAATGAATTGAAGTGAGCTTTGGAAGGCAGGAATAAAAACTTAGTGACTATGCTCTGAAAGTTCTTGTGACTCCCACCGCCTGGCCATGAGCTCCCCCTCTATAAGACCCCTGTGGTGGCTCGACAGTGGCTTCACAGATAACTAGATGGTAACCCCCTTCATCATCCACTCCCCTCTTGGACCTTCACTTCCCAGCTCCTTTCACAGTTGTATCAGATCAAATTCCTATAGTGAATACCTAGACCCATAAGTGAGAGATTGCCTGCCTCCCTGGGGTGAGCCCTGACCTACATAAAAGTGACAAGAGGACTAGATGTCTCACTTCAATTCAACATCATGAACAAAACCTACCAAGGGAAACTCTTGCTTAACATTGGGAAAAGTGAGAAATTGGAACTTGAGTAATGGGGTATTCATTCATTCATTCATTCATTCATTCATTCATTCAACAGCTATGTAGAGAGGTCTCAGAATGTGCTAAGTACTCTATGTGGTAAAGATACAATTAAACTCAAAACGGGTTATTATATAATTTATTCTCCAAACCAGATCTGTTGGAGAGTTAAAGGGCACTAATAGTAGATATGCCAGAAAAATAGGCATAAATAGGACTGTGCTGGACAAATCAAGGTACAGGTAAAAAAGACAGGATTTGGGCCATCATGATGCTGACAACCAAGTCAGAAAGACAGGTGATTTAAATGTAATCTCACAAATAAATGCAGACTTACAAGGTTGAGAAGGGCGACAAAGAAGGGGTCCAAAGAGCTGAGATAACACATCATAGATTGACCAGGGGGTCAAGAAAGCCTGCCTGACTGCACTGGTGTCCTGGGCACTCCCTCTTTCTCCTCTCTCTCCTTCTCTTTCATTTTCTTCTTCTCTCCTTTTTTCCCCTCACCCCTCCTCATGAGAACATTACACAAACACTGATTGAGAGGGCTCATCTAGGTTGCTGAGTATGCAGATAATTCACATGGGAGGTGAGTACAGGAAAGGCCATGTGAAAGTGTAGAAGTTAGATATTCCTGGCTTGGGGGGCATCTAGGTTGGCGGGGAGCACTTCTCCTCTGGACATTAACGTGGTCGTGGTGAACAGGTCCTGACCTGGGTGGGACGGAGCCTTTCCCATATATTCCATTTTGGAGATTTTGATCTAAAATGCAGACCTCCCTCTTTGTCAGCTGTTAGACAAGCTTTTAGAGTTTCTCTTCTGTAAAATGGTTTATCCGAATAGTAATAGATCTCCTAAGGTCGTTTTAGAGCTAAATAAGATGAAGAATTTAAATGTTTAGGTAATAGTTGGCACGTAATACCCTTTATATAAATAATACTTCTTGTTGTTATTGTATGATTTTTATTATTGGCTCATAACACTCCTCAATGAAATTCTTTATATTGTTACTCCTCAAAGAAATATAAATCACTATTAAAATGCTTTCATGTTTCTTTCATTTAATCCCTTATAGATCTAAAACATGATTATTGTCAAAATGTCTAAAATATTGCAAAAACAGGGGCATCTGTGTGGCTCAGTTGGTTGAGTGTCTGACTCTTGATCTCAGCTCAGGTCATGATCTCACGGTTTGTGAGTTTAAGCCTCACATTGGGTTCTGCGCTCACAGCACAGAGCCTGCTTGAAATTCTCTCTCCCTGCTCATGCCCCACCTCAAAATAAATAAATAAACATCAGAAAATAAAAATATATTACAAAAACAAAGAAAAAATTTACCTGTATTTCTACGTCTTAAAAATTGTTTTAACATTTATTTATTTTTGAGAGACTGAGAAACAGAGCATGAGTGGGGGAGGGGCAGAGAGAGAGGGAGACAGAATCTGAAGCAGGCTCCAGAGCCTGACGTGGGGCTTGAACTCAGGAGCTGTGAGACCATGACCTGAGCCAAAGTCACCCAACTGACTAAGCCACCCAGGCAGCCCTTCCTATATTTTTATATCTTAAAGATAAATACTGCTAACACTTTGATTTATTTTCTTTCTAACTTTTGCTGTGAATTTTTATGTGGCTGTGTTAAAGCATATAACATACAGTATATGCTGAATTATTTGAGTTTATTTTTTCTCACTTAAAAATTACACGTGTTCATTATAGAAAAATTAGGAATGCTGACAAAATCCACACTCAAAATACTGAAAGTATACAACTGTTTATACGTCGGGTGTATTTTCTTACTGCCTTTTTCTATGCTTTTAAATAAGCATAGTTGAAATCATACTGTGTACATTGATTTTTAAGCATTAGCAAGGGATATTTACAGATTCTATATGAGAAATCTTGTAAAGACTGTTACAAATATCAGCCCCTAAGTAGATATATTGGGATTTTATCATTAAAAATCTCCAATCATTGCTGTCTTCAACATGAATTTTAAAGAGACCAAAAATATTATTTTTTATAAATTTGTTAAGTTTATTTATTTTGAGAAACAGAGAGAGCAGGAGAGGGGCAGAGAGAGGGAGAGAGAGAATCCTAAGCACTGTCAGTGTGGAGCCCAACTTGGGTCTTGAACCCATGAACCATGAGATCATGACCTGAGCAGAAGTCAAGAGCCAGATGCTTAACTGACTAAACTACCCAGGAGCCCCAACAGGCCAAAAATTATTACTCAAGTAATTTACAGTGGAATTGAGATTGCCTACACATCTGTGGTTTTATGAATAAAGAAAACAAGACATTTAGTATTCCTTATAATTCAGTATCCCCAATACTCATGAATGTTTAGCCATGGTTGACAGGAGTAGGCACAAAATAAAAAAAAAAATTATTTCAGGTGTTCTCCACCATGGCTGTGGGGTGATTATAAAAATACCACAATTTCTGTTACTAACCCAATGAAACCCAAGAGAAGTGATCTAGGGTAACCCACCCTTGAGTCTCAGAATGAGCTGATCAACGTGAACCTTCTCAGTTCTAGGTTTGGCATGAATGGTGAACGACACTTAACCTTGACAAGTCTTTCATACCACTGCAAGTTGTTGGTAAAGGATGAGATAAGCAGATAAGTCAGACACACGTGGTCTGGGTTCCTTTGTAGAGAGCGTTAAATTATGCTATGTTAACATACGTTGTGTTGTCTTATGTTAAGTTATGCTACGTAGACAGGTTAGTTTTAAATTTTGATTCATGGGGCTCCTGCGTGGCTCAGTCGGTTAAGTCTCCGACTTCGGCTCAGGTCATGATATCACGTTCATGGGTTCGAGCCCTATGCTGGGCTCTGTGCTGACAGCTCAGAGCCTGGAGTCTGCTTCCGATTCTGTGTCTCCCTCTCTCTATGCCCCTCCCCATCTCATGCTGTCTCTCTCTGTATCAAAAACAAATAAAACATTAAAAAAAATTTTTAAATAAATAAATTTTGATTCATTTCTCATCCAGCTGAAACTGTTCAAAATGCAAGCGTAATTTTCTGGATGTCTATTTTCCTCTTGAGCAACATGCTACATTAAAATGCTCAGGCTATGTAGTTACATGTGACTCAATTTTCCCTTGTACTTAGAGTTGCAGTGATTAATGACCAAAGGTATCTTCTATTCATCTTCTTCCAGAAGCTTATAAAATTCTTCTTTACTTTTGAAATTCAGTGTCCATCATGATGTAGATATCTTGTTACTGAGTATTCCTCGAATACACTAACACATTTTTAATTTGTATCCTCACATTTTAAAGCTCAAACTTGGCAAAGTCCGTAAACATTAAAGTTGCTTTCTCAAAGACACTTTTGATGATTGCTTCTATAGTTTACCCATGTTCTCTTCCATATCACTTCTTTTATTTTTATATTATCAGTTCTGTATTTTACTGCCTCCCATAGAAAATATAACTTTGTGTTTCTTTGCTAATTCTTTCTAATACTTCTCTGTCCCATTTCCTGTTGTTCATGTCATTGTGCTGCTTTCCTCCTCAGCCATCTCTCTCCTTCTAGCTTTTTCTTCTTTTCTATAATGCCTATATTTTCTCACAGCCATTAATTGATGCCAGATTTCCACATATTTCACTCCTATGTAGCTCCTATAATAAATAATTTTAAAGAAGTATTTATCTCTGAGTCTTCAGGATACTGTTACCTTCATCTAAGTCTGTTGCATTGAATGTTCACACAAACTTCTGGTGATCAAATCCATTGTTAATTTACAGAAAGGATATAGATTATATTCTGGCTCTGTCAGTGTGGTTGCTCATCAAAGCCTTGCTAAAATATTCTGTTGCCCACAATCTGCTCTAAAGTTTCTGGAGCTGCTTTGGCCTGTGGTTTTTAGGTGGGTTCAGCCAATGGGAGTCTTACGGAAGTTGTAGTATCCATTGCTCTGGCCCCCTTCCTGAAGCTTCTGGTCTCTGACTCAGTGCCTTGAATATGGCACCCCTCACACAGTTCTTTTTGTCTATATTCTGGTAATCACTTACTCCTCCCCTCTTCTTGCCTTTTTAGGCCCATGGATAATGGCAGTCCTATTGTTTTTAACTCTAATATACTTTACTATCAATTTTGGTTTCCTTTACTTTTATAAATAGTCCTTCCTATAATGTGTCAATTACATATCAATTTTATGCGTTAACTTGGCTAGGCTATGGTGCCCAGTTATTTGGTCACAGGTTAGTCTAGATGTTCTTGTGAAGGCTTTTTTTTTTTTTTAATTTTTTAAATGTCTTATTTATTTTTGATACAGAGAGAGACAGAGCATGAGAGGGGGAGGGTCAGAGAGAGAAGGAGACACAGGACTGGAAGCAGGCTCCAGGCTCTGAGCTAGCTGTCAGCACAGAGCCTGATGCGGGGCTCGAACCCACCAACATGAGATCTGACCTGAGCCGAAGTTGGAGGCTTAACTGACTGAGCCACCCAGGCACCCCTTGTGAAGGCTTTTTGTAAATGTGAGTAGCACGTGCAGTCAGTTTACTTTCACAGTTGGATTCTCCTCCATAGAATGGGTGGGCCTCATCCAACAAGTTGGAAGCCTTAAGAACAAAAACATTTTTCCCAGAGAAGAAATTCTGTTTCAAGACTGTTACATAGAATTTGTGCCTGAATTTTCAGCTTACTATCCTGCCTTACAGATTTAAGACTTGCTGGTTGCCACATCTTATTTGGCCAGTTCCTTAAAATAAATTTCTCTCTCTCTCTCAGTAGGGCCACCTATCTATCTATCTCTCCAATTGGTTCTGGAGAACCCTGGCTAATACATGCCCACCAATGATCATAATTTGAATGTGAAAATTCACAGGAAGGGCAGGAAGCCCTTGATAGCTACAGCCTGAGAGTGGTCTGAATTCCCCACCCCAATTCTCATCGCATCATTATTTGTCTCAGGAATTTCTTTTGTGCGAGTGTCTATGAGTTATTACCCTGGCATTGGACTGGGAAGAGGTGGTCCTTGCTTCGTGAAGCTGTCAGATTCCTGGGAAACCTGAAAACTTCAATAAAATCAAATAAATGTGATGGTGGACAAAGAGAGGTATCATAGGGCATCTTCTCTTGTGGATGTTAGGAAAGCTTCTGTGGGAAGCCAGCTGCAGGTGGTGAGGAAAGGTATGTAGGGTTATCCAGGTGAAGAGAAGTAATTGGTGGATTTCCAGACACCAGACCTGCCTGTGTGAAGCTTTTAAGGTAGTAATTTGGGTAGTAGATCCATCTCCTGTCTGTTGATACTAATCTTTCCAATCTCCCTAGCTCTCTGATGTTTTAAAGAGACCATAGAAGAAACCTCACCCCCAAGTTGGTCCTGCTTTCTGGGCTATTTCTGCAGCTGCATCCAGAGGACTTTATTTGGGTTAACTCCTTCCCTGGATGCGTAAACAACTCTCCTTCTTGCTCAGAACTTTTCTGGGAATTTCAGTCTTCAATGAATTAAGTATAAAGGTGCTACTACATTTTCATGAAGTACTGTAGTACTTCAGTTGGTGTTTCCTTGTAGAGAAGAAACAATGGTCCAATTTTCTGACTGGTACCATCCTTACCTTTCTCGGCCAGAAGTGCACAGTATTTAAGATTCCATCAATTTTATAGTTAGTGGAAATTCCCTTAAATCTTGGAAACATTTGCCCATCAGTTCTACTTTTCAGAGCCGTATGAGTCATTATTTATTGATGGATGGATAGATGGATGGATAGATGGAAGAATGGACTGATGGATGAATGGGTTAAGTTTTGGCCAGAAAGATCAGAAAGTGAAGCAAAATGTTAGAGGAAGCTGGGAGAGGTTTCTTCGGGAACTGTTAGCCAGATGTCATTTTAAAACATGAAGTCTAAACCCACAGTGTTTGATAAGGGGATGACATTCAGTTTCATTTATAGAAGTGAAGTCTGCCTATTAAAGCAGAGGCTTGATTGAATCAAAAGGAACTTTTCTTGGATACCCTCGTTAATTGCCTCAATTGTCCCTTTAGTGAACATATTTTGCAGAAATAGTGTTTGAGGGAGTGGGAGATGGTAGATCTAATTGGTGAATCTGGTTGTACAAGCAGGCTGCTTTCATCTCGCTCTTCTTTGGAAATAATGAAGTTTGTAAAATCACTGTAAATATATGTCTGAACATGTAACCCTCCTCACCTCTCTCTCCTCATGATTTCATAAGCAGCTGGTGCTGCCATGGCTGTTTAACAGAATAAACTTGCTCTTTGGGGGACATCTGTATCCAATATAGACTATCTCTGGCATGTCTGGGTCCCTTCTCTGTGTGCAGCATGATGGAAAGCAGGCTCCGAGTTTTGGGTCCTTGCCCCATGTACTTCTCCATATCATGAAGCGAACAGCCACTTCCTTTCCAAGTTTTGTAAATGCAGAGGGGATTTTCATTTTCTATCAAGAGGATGAGATTTTCTTCCTCCCTGTGATCTCAGAAGTCCTTGTAGCTGACACTTTGCAGAAAGTGGAGAAAAGGGCTCTGGGTCCTCAATTGTACCATCTTCTCTGCAGCCTCATAATTTCAAAAACACAGTGAGTCCCAACATTCCGTGTTTGTTTTTAAATAAAAATAGTAGACATAAAACAAGCCATATTTAATGCCCAACACTGAACAAGATTGAGTGACGCCTATAAAAGAAAAATTCATATCCACATAGCAGGTTTGTTCTCCATTTTTTGTTCTTGAATTTCCCTTTCAAAAAATCAACTTATAAAATAGTTTTAGAAAGTATACTTTTGCTTATAAATTCTAATGAATTACTTGAAATGAATCATAAATAGATTAATGTACTTTAACTTGGTCTTGTCCTATTTAGAATAAAAGAGTTCGCTTAACAAAGAGAGGATTTAACAAAGTTGATGTTCTTCAGTAGTGGTTCTCAGTGCGTGGTCCCTACACCAGCAAAATCAGCATTCCTTTAAAATTCGATGGGGATGAAAATTCTCTGCCCCATCAAAATCAGAAGGTCCTGGGCTGGGACCCGTCTATCTGTGTTTTAAGAAGCCCTTTGAGTGATTCCTGTGCACTCCAAAATTGAGGAAACTCCAGTCACCTTTTGGTGAAGTAGAACTGAAAGTCAAGTTAATGTCTCTACAGGGAAGCCCAAGACAAAGAAGTGGCAGTGACTGAGAGGTCCAGGCAACCTTGTGACTGAGTGATGACTCTGGCCATGTTTGTTTGTTTAGGTAGCAACAAAGTAACTTTGCAGTTGGTTTACGTTTTTTGTGAGAAATGACTTGAGTGTTCTGATTTAGCTGTATTAACTAATCTTCACACGTGATGGGTACTGTTATCCTTATTTTCAAGATGAAGAAACTAAGGTTTTTGTCTTGTCCATGCCACACAGCTTAATCAGAAGAGGAGGCATGCTCCTGCCCAGGACCTCTGGGGTTTAGAAATGGCCACCTCTCCCTGGATTTGCAGAACACTGGGAAGGGGCTAGACACCTTTCACAAGAAACTTGGGCACTCTCTAGGGGTAGGATTTGAAGCTGTACTTGCTCCCAAAAGTACAAAATTAAGAAAGCTTCTCAGGAAAACTAGGATGCAACTTAATATAGCATGAATCTTGTTCTCTCTAATACTTAAGCATCTTTCTCCCTAGAATCACACTCAAATACATCATAGATCCATGTAGGCAAGTCCATTTCTCAGTGTTACAGCTCACTCTAATGGAATACCTCTCATATTTTACTCTGAATGCAATGTTTTTCATAAATTTCAATGTCTAAGTACAGAGTTGCTGATGACTAGAAAGTTCTGCATCCCTGTGGAATGAGAATAAAGCTCCTGGTTGGTTGGATGTCCTGAGGATTATTTGAAGTGTGTAGAGTAAACCTACTTGTGAAATCTACTTGTGGAGCAGATGTGTCTGTTTACACTCTTTAGAGTTTAGTTCTTTTCTGATCTATGTGATAAAAATCTGTGTAAGAGAGCACACTTTCATTTAGCTATAATGAAACCAGATGCATTGTTCACATATTAAACTTTCTCCTGGATTGACATCATGGAGCAATATTATATTGTGGTATCATTGGTAAGAGCATTTTACCGTGTTATTTTGTGTATCTATGTTTTGAGGAAAAATAATCAGAAAAAGTTTAGTGTGGGAAAAGTGTAAGTTATGATATAATAAAAATTTACTCTTTACCTCCTTCTGTTGATTTATAGTCATTATTTTTTTAAAAACTTCATTTATTTATCTTTAAATTCCAGTAATTAACATAGTGTTATATGAATTTCAGGTGTACAATGCAGTGATTCAACAATTTTATACATTACTCAGTGCTTCTCACAGTAAGAGTATTCTTACTCCCTTTCATCTGATTTTCCCATTCTCCCACCCATCTCCCCTCTGGCAACCACCAGTTTCTTCTCTATGTTTGAGTCTGTTTTTTTGTTAGTCTCTTTTTTTTCCTTTGCTTAATTTCTTAAATTCCACATATAAGTGAAATATGGCATTTGTCTTTCTTTTGACTGGCTTATTTCACTTAGCATTATATCCTCTAGATCCATCCATATTGTTCTAAATGGCAAGATTTCATTCTTTTTTATGGCTGAGTAATATTCTGTTGTATATGCATACCACAATTTCTTTATTCATCTGGGCTGAATTCATCTGTGTTAAACATGGGCTGCTTCCATAGTTTGGCTATTGTATGTAATGCCACAATAAACATAGGGGTACATATATTCATTCGAATTAGTGTTTTCATATCCTTTGGATGAATTCCCAGTAGTGTGACTATTGGATAGCATGGTAGTAACATTTTTAATGTTTTGAGGAACCTCCCCACTGTTTTCTACAGTGGCTGCACCAATTAGTATTCCCAAAAACAATGCATGAGGGTTCCTTTTTCTCCACATCTTCACTACCACTTAGCTATTCTGACAGCTTATTTTTTTACTTTTTATTTTAAAAAGCTATTTTTGTAGTAATCTCTGAGGATTGCTTGTATTTCTGAGGGATAAAAAACTATTTACTTACTTTGAGAGAGAGATTGAACTCAAGCAGAGGAGGGCAGAGAGAGAGAGAGGGAGAGAGAGAATCCTAGCAGGCTCCAAGCTACCAACAGAGGGCCCAATGTGGGGACTCAATCTCACAAACTGTGAGATCATGACCTGAGCTGAGCTACCCAGGCACCTTGACAGGTGATTTTGATTTGCATTGTGGTTTTGATTTGCATTTTTCTGATGATGAGTAATACTGAGCCATTTTTCATGTGTGTGTTGACCATCTGTATGCTTTCTTTGGAGAAATATCTATTCATGTCTTCTGTCTTTTAAAATAGAATTATTTATTATTATTATTATTATTATTATGTTTAATTGTATACTTCTTTAGAGATTTTGGATATTAACCCTTTATTGGATATGCCATTTGCAAATATCTTCTCCCATTTGGTGGGTTGTCTTTATTCAATTGTGGTTTCCTTCCATGTGTGAAAGATTTTTATTTTGCTGTGGTTCGAAAAGTTTAATTTTGCTTTTGTTTCCCTTGCCAAAGGAGACGTGTCTAGAAAAATGTCTCTAAGGCTGATACCAAACAGATTACTGCCAATGCTTTCTTTCAGGAATTTTATGATTTCAGGCCTCACATGTAATTTTTTTAATCATTTGAAGTTATTTTTTGTATGGTGTAAGAAAGTGGTTCAGTTTCATTCTTTTACATGTAGCTGTCCAGTCTTCCCAACACCGTTTGTTGAAGAGACTTTGTCCCATTGTATATTCTTGCTTCCTTTTTCATAGATTAATTGACCGTAAAACTGTGGGTTTATTTTTGAGCTCTCTATTCTGTTCTATTGATCTATGTGTCTAATTTTGTGCCGGTATCACATCGTTTTGATTACTGCTGCTTTGTGGTATGTTTTGAAATCTGAGATTGTGGTACTTCCAATTTTGTCATTCTTTCTCAAGATTGCTTTGGCTACTAAAGGTTTATACCCATTATTTGGACAGTTCCTTCCTGTTACCTAATTTGGGTAGCTCAAGTCACAAACACTCTTCTATACTTTTCAAGGAGAGGTGACCAGAATCCACAAGCCTAGGCTCCCTTTTCTATCCAAATATCATTAAGAAGAGTGGGTGCTCACTATTTCTTTCACAAGTCCTATTCAGCTTTGCTTACTTCTTCCACATCTGTCTGCGGTCTATTCTGTTCACTTGCTCATCACAGCAAGGAATGCTCAAGTGGCTGGTGTTGTTGTCTGCACACGGTCCATTGGTGTGACTGGTGGTCACCTCTGTCCTCACTGATGAATGTGGCCAGAGCCATTAGCCATGGTTAGAATCTTTATCAGAGGTGCCCTGATCTCTCAGTCTACTCTTTCTCCTGGTCTTACTTGCCATCACCATGCCACTGCTCTCTCCCATGCTTTGTCCTTGTTTTTGTGGTATATAGAACAGAACATGTCGAACAGAAGAGGAATCATGGTGCTGTATTTTGGGGCTGAGAACACCAAGATGTTTGGTGCCCAGGCTTCCTGTTTCTCCAGGGTTCCTGGTGGCATTACTGTGCCTGTTTAGGAACTGGTTTCTTTGAGCACGAAAGTGATATATTACTAACACAGAAAAACAGACCAAATTTTAAATAAGTTGGTATTGTTATAAGCTAAATCCCAAAAGGTTAAGTTTACTCTGAAGTTTTCAAAACTGCACCCAGCTCAGTTAATTGCTTACTCAGTAGGTGAAGAATACACGTATTTAAGCAGCAAAGCCCATTCCTGAGCCATAAACATGTTAAAATTAAACTTAAGGATATTTTTAAAAGAATATCATCTTGATATTCAGAGATATAGTATACAGATTATCTCAGAATAGGAAAGAAAATGGAAAGAATTCACACAAAGTTTTCTAGCATAATTAATTGCCTTCACAGGAGACCATCTTGGGGGGCACCTGGGGTGCTCAGTTGGTTGAGTGTCCAACTTCAGCTCAGGTCACAATCTCACACTCATAAGTTTGAGCCCCACATTGGGCTCTGTGCTGACAACTCAGAGTCTGGAGCCTGCTTCGGATTCTGTATGCCTCTCTCTCTGTCCCTCCCCAACTCACACTCTGTCTCTCTGTCTCTCTCAAAAATAAATAAACATTAAAAAACATATTTAAAAAAAGAAGACCATCTTGGAAGCCAAAAACACTATACTTTTAGGAACTTTTCAGAGAAGAGGCTACTCTGAACCAAGTTTGTACCTTGTAGGTAAGTAGTGTATTCACCAAGAACTTAATTGGAATAAGAACATAAATAAAGCAGTAGTTGAATGAAACCTTACCACTTCTGAATCACAGTCAACATTCTGGTGTTCAGCATGGCATCTGAAGGTAGCTTCAGTGATATTATGATCAAGAAGGCAGAAATACATGCAAATAAAAGAAAAATGTGCTGGACTTCTTGGAAACAACCATGGAGAGCTGGTGGAGCAGAACATGATAGCAGTCGTAAGATCTTTCTGGATTTGCACCCTGAAGACTTTGTTGGAAGTATAGACAGGTTACTTATCTTTTTACAGGGCTTCAAAGTTAACAAAGTACTTTCCTTTATCATCCCTCATTCTATAGCCAATACGAGTTCTAGGTCAGATTCCCACATGTGAGAGATAAAACCCTTGAGAAAGGTTTAAGTGACCTGTCCAGGATCTTATAGCTAATAAGTCATAGTAGTGATACTTTTTAAAATATATATTATTTATTTATTTATTTATTTATTTATTTATTTATTTTAGAGACAGAGCATGAGTGGGGAAGAGGAGCAGGAGAGAGAAAAAATCTTAAATAGGCTGTATGATCCATGTGAAGCCTGAGGCAGGGCTTGATCCCATGACCCTGTGATCATGACTTGAGCTGAAATTAAAATGCTCAACTGACTGGATCAGCCAGGCACCATAAATCATAGAACTGATACTTTTGATGCCAGCTCTATTGGTGACTCCATGACTTCAAGCCGTCTCAAGAGATGGCAGTGAGCAACCATACTTTGGCCATTGCTTCTTTGTTCCAACAAAATGATGAAGGAAGTATTTACAGGAAGCAATTAGTAATAGTACACGGAGTACATGATGATGACCCAGATGGAATTCTCATACTTCCTGATCCCTCTGGACAAAAAAATAGTAGCTGATGAACTCTACTTATCAGTCCTGCTATCATAACAAACACTAATAAAGGGACACACCACCCATCAGTTCTTCTGATGTATATATGTCTGACACCTGGATACTTGAGTCAGCAGTTAAACATCCTACTTTCTTCACTGAAAGGTTTGCATCTTTGCATGGATGATTTCAACTGATATCTTGAGGAAAAACATCACCATGTACATTTAAACAGAGATCAAAAGAGAATGGAAATAGGTCCTCATTTATCAAAGTTGGCCATTGGCATAATACCATGAAAATATTTGGAATAACTCTGCAGCACATTTTGAAGATGATGATAATAGAAGCTGAGTGTCATTAGCAACACCATCTTTGGATACATAAATATTTATATCCCCTTGATGAAAAGGAAATACTACTGTAGTTTTTTGTTTTGTTTTGTTTTGTTTTGTTTTGTTTTTAAGGAGTGGAAGAAAAGGAAATAGCAGTGTGTCTTTAGCTTATCTATAGAGGACAACTTTTTCCTGGTTCTGTATCTTTATCCACTGCCTCTCCCCACGCCATCACCCACCCCAGCAGTGATCACTTTACTAAATTGTAAGATCAACAGTCCTCACTTTACTAAACTGTAAGATCAAATTAGATGTTAGAAATGTTATTCAGGTATGATTTCAGCAGAATGATACTACTGCAAAAATCTTCTGGGCCAAGTGTGCTCCTCTGTCTTTTTTGGGAAAAGCAAGAAGGATGTGTCAGTGGATCCACCATGAATATGACTTGTGGTGCCTGCATTTTAGGATCGCTCCCCAGACCATAAGAGAAGGTCTTATGTCTTATACCAATCTTCAGGTTTAGAAAAGCAATTTAATATACACACGGTTTTAAAACAATTCCAAAAGATGAATTTAATGGTGATTGGTGGGTTTGAGCCATAATGAATATGACCAACTGTGGTATTTCAGAACTGAGTAGAGAAACACACACTTTGGGCCTTACAGGAAACATCTTGTCTTTGATACCTCCCTCCCCTTATTAGCATACCTTACACCAGTAGGTTTGAGAACAGTGAATTTTTGATCCAGCTGACCAGGCCTTAGATACTTCCAGAAGTTCACTTAGGATATAACCGATACCTTTAACATGTTTGGTTTTTGTCATTATATTCCCTGTGTTCAGTTTCTGCATCGTTTTATGCCTTCAAAATAAACTGTGGACACTTACAGTTTGATCCCAATTATGAAAATATTGAAAGCTTTAGTTTTTATTCCTTTGTGGGAGGATATAATAGTGAGTTAATTAACTAGGACTGTCATAACTAAGTACCACAGATTGGGTGGTTTATACAACAGAAATTTATTTTTTCATGGTTAGGTGGATTAGAAGTCCAAGATCATGGTAACCACAGGGTTTTTTTTTTTTTTTTCCTTAGGCCTTCCTCCTTGGCCAGTATATGCCTGTCTTCTCCCAGTATCTTCCAATAGTCCTCCCTTTGTATTCGTCTATGTCCAGATTTCCTTTTGTTATAAGGACACCAGTCATATTTGATTGTGGCCCAACCTAATGAACTAATTTTAACTTATTCACCTCTGTAAAGACTATTGCCAAATACAATCACATCCTGAATTATTACAGGTTAGGACTTCAACATGGGAATTTTGCGATGGGAAGACACAATTCAGGACACAAAAAATAGTATCCAAGTTGACCAGAAGGAAAAACAAACCTGAATTATCTCCTGCTGACTCCATGATTTTCAAAAACAGAGCACATATAAAAGACAGCATCTTTCTCAAGATACTGGAGGGGTCAGCTAAGAATCCTTCATTTTCAGTGCCATTTGAACTGAGTGACAATGCTTACGTATATGGACCTGAACTTTGGAGCTTGAGTCAAAAATCACTTGCTCTTGGCTGAAGTTGTCATAATTTACTGTTTATTTGGAATATAAATCTTGCCCTCTGTAAAAGGATTAGAAGTGGTATATAACTTTAAATCTAACAAAAAAGAGTAGAGTAATCACATGAAATAAAGAGAAAGTATAGATGTTACTAGTTAACCAGAAAGTGCTAAAGATTATAATTTGGCCTTAATTATTTTCTGGATTTCCTGAAAACAAAAGAAGACAGGGAAATATACTGAGATATGTCAACTTCATTGACTGTTAAAAGAAAGCAGGCAAGCTTGCCTGCAGAGTAAATTTTTTTTCTGGAGATAAACCCAAGGAGAAATTTATTGCATGAGACATTTTGCAGAGACCTGAGTGAATTGAGAGTGTCAGATGTTGAATAAGGGATAGTGGATCATAAAATAGACAATGTCTTCCAACAGGTTTAATGAAAAAATTATTTATAATAAAAACTGTCTTGTAGCTAACTTTCATGTTATAAGGGGAACATTTGGCATAATTTGTAAATTTGGGGAAATAAAACCCTTCAGAAACTCCATTTTTTCAGTGATATTTGAAGTGACTGCTAGTGGAAGAAAGGAATCTCGAGATACTGAATGAGCTCCCACAGTACAGCAAGGCCTGGTACTGAGTCTTAGGACATGCAGTGCTATGTCTAGACATGATCTTGGCTTAGGAGCTACAAAACTGGAAGACTTTTCAAAAAATGCAGAAATTTCTCTCTTTTAATTTTATTTCCTCTATCCTCTTCCTCCTCCTCCTATTCCTGCTTTTCTCCTCTTGGCTCCCAAGAGACAGATATTAGAAGAGGTAGTCCATAACATAACTGAATAACTAAGAGCTGAGTAGTTCTCATGAACGGGATGCTATGTGTCTGATGTAGCCAGCCTCCAAGATAGCCCTCCAGTGATCCTTGCTTTCTGGAATTCATGGCTTTTGTAATTGCCTCAGTCTGTGTGACCAATAGGATACCCCAGAAGTGATGGCATGTCATTTCAAGACAAGGTCATTAAAAACACGTGACTTCCTGCTTACTATCTCTTACCCTCTTTCTTGGATCACTCACTCTGGGGGAGACCAGTTGCCTGGTCATGAGCAGCCTCATGGAACGGCCCATTCGGCAAAGGAATCTTGCCAGTAGCCATTGAATGAGATTGTAAGTTGGTTCTCCAGCCTGTCAAGCCTTCAGATGACTACAGACAAGGCCAAAATCTTAACCGAGAGACCCTGAGCCAGAACCGTCCAACTGAACTACTCCCAAGTTCTGTGAGATATAAAACTTGTGATACAGTGTTGATACGGTTCTGTGACCCACAGGAAGTGTGAGATAGTAAATGTTTGTTGCATTGGGTTGCTAAACATTGGGCTAATGTGTAATCTGTAATTAAGAAGCTAATAACAGAATTCAGTTGCAAATTGTTTGCACTGCTGCAGTGCAAATACATTCTCTTTCCTGCTGAAATGCCATCACCCCAGAAAACATTTCCTTAACCTTTCTATCTAAAATAACACCTCTCTCTCCCTTGGGCATGCACCCTACCCTTAATCTACTTTACTTTTCTTCATAACCCTTATCACATAAGATCTTACATTATGTTTTTATTTATTGCCTACCTTTCTTTAAACAAAGTAAGTTTCAAAAGCACACTTATCACATTTTCAGTACCTAAGAGAGTGCTTGGTACATAGCTGGAGCTCAGGAAATACTGGCTGAATAAGCTAAGTGATTAACAAAGTCTGTGATAATCGTTGGCTTACAATGCTAGAAAGTGCCAGTGGCACTAAGGGAAACTGCTTAAGAGACCGGAGGGAATCTGCTGAGTGCAGGGTCAGCCAGGATCCAAGAGAGGTTGACAGATGCAGATGTCAAGTAGTCTCTGTGTGGCTTTCCAGAAATTTCCTTGGGAAGAGAACAAACAGGCAGTAGATTTTCTTTAAGGAGGTATGGTTAGAAGGCAGTCAGCTGGAGAATGAGTTCTCATATTTCTTAAGCAAGATTGAGAAATGCTGAAGTGTCCATCACAAAGCAAGTGGTTTGTTGGAGGGTTGGCTCTGATCCTTCTATGTAGTATCTGCTCCAGTAGTGGAGAAGTGTTGCTACTGTGGATGGGTGACTGGACAGCTAGCTCCCCATGAGCAGGATGGGCCTTTGAGGTTTTTGTCATGTAGGTAGCACAGGAAATAATACCCACTTTATTTTGTGGTCCTTGTCAGGAAATCTAGAGCATGCTTTGGTTTGCTTGGAGTTATCTTTGTTCTTTTTGTCCTTTAACACACATCCAATCTGTATGCAAATCCGTTTGGTGTTTTCTCTGCCACCTTATTCCCAACTACCCTCATCTCACACTCAGACTGTTGCAAGGGTTTCCTAGCTAGGCTCCCTGCTTGTTTCCTGATGTCACTGTTCAAACACAAGAGGCCACCCTTTAAAATATATCAGATTGTATTATTTATTCTGTTGGAAATTCCCTAGTCTCACTGGGGATAAGAGCCAAATTTCTTGCAATGGCACCAGTCTCACACAAGCTGTCCCCATTACCTCGGAAACACCATCTTCCACCACCCTGCCCCACGCTTTCTGCGCCAGCCATGTGGACTTCCTGGAACAAGGCTTTAAGCTCTTGGTTCTTGCCTCAGGGCCTTTGCATTTGCTTTTCCATCTGCCCAAAACACTCTTCCTGCAGATATCCACACTGCCTGTTTCCTAACCCCCTTCAAGTCCTTTCTCCAATGTCACCTTTTTAGTGAAGACTTTTCCAATCATTCTTTTATTTGTATTTAGTTAAAAAAAATTTTTAGAGAGAGATAATCTAAGCAGCTTCCTTGCTCAGCATGGAGCCAGATATGGGGCTTGATCCCATGACCCTAGGATCATGAGCTGAGCTGAAATTAAGTCGGATGTTCAGCTGACTGAACCACCCAGGTGCCCCTGATCAGTCTTCTAAAAATCAAAGCCTCTTCACACGGCACTCCCCGTCCTCCTTCTCTGCTTTATTCTCTCCCACACAGAACTTCTCATCCTCATGGATATCGACATTCTCAACCATATGAACACACATGCACACCCCCCCAAGTATACACACAAATATAATCCATTTATTTTATTTTATTATTTGCCTGCCTCTAAGAGACAAGTGCCTTTCAAAATTTAATCTGAGGATTCTGTTAAAATGCTGAGTGTGAATCTTTAATATCCCAAGTGTTGCTGATGCTGCTGACCCAGGAACTATATATCGATAAGCAAGATTCTAGAACTGTGCTGTCCAATACGGCCTCACTACCACACATGCTTCTTCATGCTAAAATTTACTAACATTAAATACATTTAATTTTTTAAATTTTCTTAATGTTTATTTATGCATATGTGTAAGAGAGAGAGAGAGAGACAGACAGACAGACAGACAGACAGAGCACAAATGGGAGAGAAATAGAGAGAGAGAGAGAGAAAGAACACAAAATCCTGAAGCAGGTTCCAGGCTCCAAGCGGTCAGCACAGAGCCTGATGTGGGGCTTGAACTCGCAAACCATGAGATCATGACCTAAGCCAAAGTTGGACACTCAACCAACTGAGCCATCCAGGCACCCCAACATTAGATAAAATTTAATATTCAGTTCCTCAGTCAGGGTAGCCACAGATGGTCACTAATCACATGTGACTGGTGGCTACCCTACATACAAAACAACACAGATAAAGAACATTTCATTACTACTGGAAGTTCAAATAGGTAGCCCTGCCCTAAAATTACTCTATATGGTAACCACATCTGACTATTTAAATGTGAATTAATAAAAATTAAATAAAAATTTTCTTTTTAAAATGTTTTTAGAAAGAGAGAGCATGCAGGTAGGGGTGGGGGGAGAGAAAGAAGGAGGGAGAGAGAGAGAAAGGAGGGTGTAGAGGGAGAGAGAGAGAGGGAGAATCCCAAGTAGGCTCTGCACTGGGATGTGGGAATCAATCCCACAACCCTGGGATTATGACCTGAGCCAAAATTAAGAGTAACTCATCCAACTGAGCTACCCAGACACCCCAAAATGAAATAAAATTTTAGAATGAGTTTTTTATTTGTGTGAGTTCATTTCAAGTACTCAATAGCCACATGTGGCTAGTGGCTGCTCCAGTGGACAGCAGAGATACAGAATATTTCTATCACCACAGAAAGTCCTGTTGGATGGGATGGCTTCAGAATCCAAGCTCTATGAGGTCATGGAGTTTTGTCTGTCTAGATCAGGCACTGGTCCATCTCCAGTGCCTAACACAATAGGGTCCTTAAGCTGGCCTTCAAGAAATATTTGTTGATTTGAATCAAAATGCCATTTACATTTTGGTCTTCCCTGAACAGATGATGAGTGTCTTGAGGGCAGGACTTGTGTTTGCTTTTCACTGTTTTTCCAACAGCTGTTTCTGGAAGACCATCAATCAACATTCACTGGATTGAATGTTTAGAACACTTTAAACTTCCCAGCTCTGAGGGATCAGTTTGTTTCCACATGCATATAATTAACCGCTTAGAGGTAGACTGTTGTTTGTGATTCTAGTATTTCTTCGTGGTCAGACATGGAAAGGGCCCAAGGGTTGCTGCCTTTTAGTCTTTTGGAGAAGAACTGCTCAAGTCAGCTGTGGAAATCAGTTCTCCTGGTGTCCGTGAGCTGGTGCAAACTCTGATCTGAACAAATTACACCCAACAACCTCTCTTGTCCTGTGCATTACTTCACATTTCCAGATGTGCCACCTAAGAAAAGGTACTTCATTCCAAAATAGTAGTGACGTAAGACCTACATCAAGTGTTTCTTTGATATCTTTAGACCATTTCACATCTTGAGCCCTTTAACTGTCCCTTTCCATAATCAGATCTAACTGCTCTGTCCAAAAGAAATCACTAAGAGGTAGCACATACAAAAATTTAGCTGTGTTCTTTGGAAATTATTTCCCTAGAATGCTGGCTACTTCTGATTATCAGTGGTATTCATCCAGCTATATTTTTTTCCAGAAAAAAAGTCTGGCTGGGGAATTTTTAAATCAGTACAAAAGATCCATTTCACTACTACCACACTGGAAAAAATATTGTGTTTGGCAAGGAGGAGACTTTGGGATGCCACCAATAAATACCCTCATGTTCAGTCTCAGTAACCAGAACTGAGAAGGAAAATCAGGCCATGAAGTCCTGTCTGCATCCTAATTCAGATGGGTTATTTATCCCCTTGGCTTTCTCTTCCAGCATTTCAATTTTTTTGGCCGAGTCAAACGTCTTGTTTGTCCTCATTCCAGCATCGATAGAATATCTTTATTCTTTTATTGTTTTTAGTTGGACAGACTGGCAAGATTTAGAGTGATTTTGACAAAAAGAGAGGGCAGAGGCAACGCTCAATATTTTTAATAGATGCAGCTCCATTGCTGTTTTGTTCTGGGCCCTTAAGCTAATGTGTCTCATAAAGCTAAATAAAATATGAAGCAAGTGAGTGTTTCAAGAACACCAGAAACTTTTGAGATAGCATCAGTGCTGGGTAATCCTTGACTAAAATATATATACATGTGTGTAAGTATAGGTATCTATCTATTTATCTCTCTCTCTATTTTCTATTAATCTATCTGTCATGTATCAATGATCTATCTATTATCTATCTATCTATCTATCTATCTATGTCTAGCTATTATCTATCATCTATCTATTGTCTATCTATCTATTTATCTATCTATGTTTTATATGAAAATCAGCCCACCATATAAAATATGAACAATGATAATATCTCCAAAAGCTTGACTCCATCACCACAGTTGTTGTCATATCCTTTAATACAGAAATTAAGTGATTCTTCCAAACATTCACAGAAAATCAGTGCCAGAGGCAGGAAGCAAATTCAGGACTGTCCAGTCCAAATCTGATAATGAATTAACTTGATCAGACCTGAGTGTTTTATAAAAACTTAAAGGAAAGTTTTTTTCTCTTTGTGTCTATAATACATGCTGGGGCAGAGTTTGTCAGTGCTTCTGTGTTTGCTCTTGGGGGTCTGTAGAGTGGGGCTTTTTCTTAGTATGGAATCATACTGAAGTTCTGCTACCACATACTCTTCTAGATCAAGAGTAATGCTGGGGGAGACATTAAGAATTTACCTTAGAAAGCCCCTTGAGACATCCCAAATGCTGCACCAAGGTAAATTCAGGGACATTTGGAAACAGTTAATACAGATTGGGGTAGCGGGAAGAGGCCTGAGGAAAATTAGGAAAATAGTCTGCAAGTTGGTCTACTCTTTATTCTGATTCTGCTAAGTCAGAAGGATGGTGGCTAAACATTTTCTGGAGGATTAGGTGTTCAGATGTGCATAAATCCTACTGAAGTTAGCTGCTTGACACTAACTTGAAGCAGACGTAAGTTATTTCTATGCTAATGATATCTTGGAATACAATCAATGATGTCTAGAGCTTTCCTACCACAAAATCCACATCTATCACATCCGTTACAGTCCAAACAAAACAGAAAGGGTTTATTTTGGGTTCTAGAACACGGTGGGAATGCGAAATCTCTAATTACAACCCTTCCAACTGAATCCAGAATACCTGTAAAATGCAACACAGTGTTTTGAAAATTCAGCTATTTGTATTTCTAGTCCCTTAATGGACATATAGAAAGAATATATTTGGTTATTAAAAACAAGACAAAATACCTACAAACCCTGGATACCTATGATGTTCTAGTAGAAAGAAAATGTCATAAAGAACTTTGACACATTTCTCTAAGTGGCTTTTTGAAATTATCGAACCACATCTATTGGAAAACTTATCTGTAGTTTTAGAACAGTTTTCAAAAACTTGCTGTCACTCATTATTTACCTGAGGGTTCCTGGATTCTAACAGGAACACAGTTTATCATTGTAAATGCTGCACAAGCAGGAACATCCAGGTGGAAGAGGAGGATATTAGGAGTGATGAGTGGACATCTACAAAGAGAGCGTAAAGTTTTTGGTCGGCCCCCAAACCCCTCCAAATTTGTTAAACTTATTGTTTATAGTTGTGGAGTAATTAAGTCTCTGCCTACAGTTTGGAATTCACCTGCTAGGAGTAGAGTAGACCTCTGCGGTCTTCCAGATTGAGGTTCTTTATTTTTCCAGGATCATCTCCAAAAACGTTCTGTGTCACTGACAAATTAACTTCTGTGCTCCAGCAGTGGTATTTTCTGTTTTCTATTGATTTCTGTGGTTGGACGCTGGGCTATCCACACTCCATAATGTTGCCAGGATGGCCTTTGAAATCACCGGAGACCCCCACAGGGACACATCTCCTTCTGACAATAGCGTACAACACAAAAGTGGCCAACCCATGTGTGCACAACTAAAAACAAAAACAAAAACAACCCCCAACAAACAGGATAAAAAAATAGAGAACGGAATCCTGAATTTATATTTCATCAGTTGCCACACAAAATGTACTGGGCAGGGCTATGCAAAGGGAGAGAAGTACATGAAATCGATCCTACTTGAAATCAAGAAAGAGTAAGCTTTTAAAAAATGTAAACATTTGCATCCATTATCACCATAAGAATGACCAAAGGTGACTCAGTTTCAGCCAAAGGAGACTTTCAGCCAAATTTCCCCAAGACCCTTCTTGGATTTCAGCTACCTCCAAGGTTTAACACTGGGCTCCCAAGCCCTGGAGAGGAACTTTGCTATGGAGTGGTTGATACAGTTCTTTGCATTGTTCAGAAAATTGGGTAAGAAAGGTCACTTTTCTTCTGGGACAGAACAAGCTATTGGCTGTGAGCAATTAGGCATCGGAGCCACAAGGTCAAGACGTAAGCTTGAGGGAAGTTAAAAAAACAGAAACACATCAGCACTGCAGAACGTGTGGCTTTTCGTTTTGCAAATGCTAAAGGAGTCCTTACATAACTTGATCACCTTCAAGGCTATTTTGCCACATGCATTTGGGATTAAACACAAGTTTGAAAAGGAAGGGAGACTAAGGCTCTCCCGTGGCAGTGTTTGTACTTCCCATTGCTTTCCTGTGCGCACTATTTTTAAAAGAAACATTACTCACAGCAGCCCTAAGGCGATGGGACCAGTGAAACAATGCCAGCTTGGAAATCCGGAGGAGACTCTGGATTTCATTATGTGAGCAAGCGGTCATCCATTATTAAAGTGCTTCTCTCTCTCTTTTTTTTCTGTCTCTCCCTTTTTCTTTAAATCTACAGCCTTTGGTCTCCAACCTTCCAGTGTATCCGTGGTCGTTATTCTCTGTATATTTTAAAATTATGAACATAGAGCCGACTGGAATCTTACAGTCCAACTTGCTAATGGAAAGCCTTTGTGGCACAGATGCCATTCATATAGATCAACTCTGTCATAAATCACATATTGGCCTCTGTGGTGGTAATGAGAACGAGGGAAATGGTGTGAATTCTCTTCCTCTGGTTCTTTTACTAAGAGCAGAATCTGTTCAGCAAAATGATCTCTTTAGGGGCTTTCCTAAGTGGCCAGGGAGCATGAAAACCCAACACTTCTCACATTTCTCCATTATTAGGGGGAGGGATTGCAAAATGAAGAATTGTACAGTTGAAATCCAATGCATTTGGGTAGTTATGCCGTAAGTGTGATAAGTGTCAAATTATACAAAGGTAATTATATCTACTTTGGTCTCCATCTCTAAAGGAAAGGCTTAGAGATAAAACAAGAAGGGCCATTTATCAGTCGTGACAATTTTGTCCCGTTATCTACTTTCTCAGAAATGAAAAAGACCATGATAAGTTTGTTTAAATTCTCATGGTAAATACTTATGAAGAATTATTGATGTGAATCCTGGAATGAAAAAAAATTATTTCCTGAGGGTGGCTGTGTTCATTAGTGGTGGTAGAAGAATGGAGAAGGAGGAAGTACGTACTAATGACTGGTAAATCTTTGTAGTTAGAAACCCCCTCTTTCCCTCTGTCTTCTGCAGGCTTATCTGGAAAGGGGCTTAATATGCTTTCTCAGCCTTTGGAAGGCATTTGGGGGCCTGAACAACCACAGGGATGGTTATGACTTGCTGCAGTGAGACAGAAATTAAAAACCTTCCTACCACCCTCACATTTTCTAATGGCTTTCGTCATTTAGTGTATTCTTAACTGTGGCAGATGATTTCACATTCACAAGCCCCATAATATTTGAGGTTTCAAAGAAGGCGTCCTCCATGAATTTACAAACAGAATCCATTTCTTGCCAATTTTAATGGCTACTTAATCAATTTTACTTGGGCCATCCGATACTGTTGACGTCACCGACACAGACTGGTTTGCAATAAAGGGGCATGGTCCATTCAGAAGCCTTGATTCTTCTGACTGTTCCCATCAGAACCATGTAACAACCGGAGTGGTTTCGAGGAGCACCCATGTGGGCTGAAGAATCCGAAGATAACTGAGGGAGGGGGCTTCTAGCATCCTCTCCCTGTGCCAGATTCTAGAGAAATCATGACTGCAAGTTCGCAGGCATGTGACTGTGCATGAATCGTTATCATGTATGCTGTTGGGAGGACAGTCAAGCTTCTTGAGGTCCCTCAGAGTTTGTCCTAGAAATTATGTTTGTGTTGGTTTTACAGAATGCTGAGTTTTACTCTTTAAAGTATATATATATATATATATATATATATATGAACTACATTAGATATATATACATATACATACATATATATACATATATACATACATATATATATATATATATAGTGTGTGTGTGTGTGTGTGTGTAGGGGTCTGTGTGTGTGTGTGTATGAAACTGTGAGTATGTGTACCCAGGAATTAATCGGTGGGATGATGTTAGAACAGAATAGAACTTGCTATTTCCGTATGACTACCTCAAGGCAATGACAAAGTTAACCTATAGTTAATATTATGATAATGTTAACCTGTGGTAGGGAGAAATCACGTCATTAACCTTATCAAGTACTGTCTTCCTGAGGAGGCTCCATGTATGCTGTTTTAGATGTTCAAGTGCACCATGGCTTGTGATGCTTCCCTTGATGGAGTTATAAAATTTAGCTCAAGGACCTTCCATTCCGAGATGAGTCCCTAAGTTTTTACTTCTCTCCATAGGGTGATGAAAATTCATTCTTGAGTAAACTCAGTCAGGGAAAGACTCTTAGTGCTATCACAGCGTCTGGCACATGTTAAGTTCTTAGTAAATATTTGTTGGATGAATAAGTGAAAGGATGTTGCCTCTTTCCTTTTTATAATCCCCTCCCCCTTCTAGAACTCATTCCATGATAGTACAGTGATTTGATCTGAGGTTCCACTTAGGATAAAGATATTACCTCTTATCCACCCAGATCCTATTATAGTACCAGCTCAAGAAACTTTGGAAAGGGGTTGAAAGTGCCTAGGTTCTCTCTGCTCCTTCAGAAGAAAATGAAAGGCACTCCCGGGACATCCTTTGTTCATGGAGAATGGCTGCGATTTCCTGTCTCCATCACATGCCATCACATGCCATCACATGGACCAGGATAGAGTTCAGGATCACATCACATGGACCAGGATAGAGTTCAGACATACTGATCTCATCAGTTTAAAATTCAGTAGCTCAGTGACTGAAAGAGAAACATTCCACAATTATGACTAGATTGGAAATATTTAAGTCAAGGTTTTTTGTTTTTTGTTTTAATGATCTTCAAGGCCACCCTTGATACCTGAGCAAGAATTCAGAGCTTAAAGGGAGCCTTCCTGGGTGGTCACAAGACCAGCATCCTAGTTGCAGATATTTCCTGGGATAGCTCTGCTGGAGATGCCACATAATGCTGGCGGCAGGCAGGAACTGGGCCACCTCCAGCTCCCAATGGAGGTGTTCTTTCATCCTCGGTGGTTTTAGCAGATTCTAGGTGATCCAGTAGTTTGAAGGTGGGGAGAAAGCTTCTACGAAATAGGCCTTAAGGAGATAATGGTGCACTAGCGAAAAAAGGAGGAACAGTCGCATCCCAGGTACATCCTGGATGGGGTGTCCTCAATCTGAGTGTCTGTGGGAATATTTTCCCACAGGGAAACAGCTTAGCCCCCCTCGAGGTCATCTTAATGAATGCCTGAGTTGCCTCTTGGGCAACAGGAGCTGTGTCGGGGGGAGTCTCAGTGACGGAATCGGCATTCACTGCAGACAGATGATGAACGGCATGCCCCTTCCTCCTGCACCTCCCCTTCTTGCAACATTAAGGACCATTTCTGGTGATGGATCAAAAAGAAACCACTTGTCCAATAGCATGCAAGAGGGCAACCAACTTGATTTCACAGATTTTCTGTGTGAACACTTCCACTGCTGTGTTTACCAAGTCTCTAAATATGCTCTCTCCTCTCCCCTACTGTTGATTCAGCAGTTCTTCAAAATTAACGTCTTTCTTAACTAATCATGATTGCTAGCTCTTGAACAAATGCAGTACTTTCGGTGACTTCTCTGTGAAAACATAGACATGGGAAGCAATTTTATCGTCTTACTTTTCCTCTCAAATACGTCCGATCGGTGTGGTTTCATGTTGCACTCTCTTGGATATCAAGTTTCTTGAAGGCTTTTTCTAATTCTGAACAAATGTCAATTTTAGGACAAGTGCATTTTATTTACTGCTCGCTTTATTCTGGGATCTTGACAGGAACCGCATGGGGCTACCTCGACCTAATGTGCCCAGGTAGTTAACCGTGCTATTGGTTAATGTGACAGTCATTAAGCAGCTGACGTAGGACATGAAGAAGGCTGAGGACAAACCCATTTAAAATCAATAGCTCCTAAAACTTTTTTACTTGCTAAAGCTGAAATGTGCCATTCATCTATCTGTACTCGCTTTCTGCCCTATTGATTTCTCAGATCTAAAGGTGTGGGTGAGTCGAGACTTGGCATTTTTTCCCCAACGGAATGATAATTTCTCCTTTTAGATCAGGTTGCCATATTGGCCTTCTAGGTTTTAATGCTCTAAGACCTTTTCAAAGCTTTATAACAACCAATAGGGTAATTTTGAAGGTCACGTCAATGTTTGTACCAGGGCCAGGAAGTACGTTCAGGCTCACAGTTCTGAAATCGGAAAATCTCTGAAAGAATAGAAGATATTTTTCATTAAGTTTGGTATTGGTTAATTCGGTGACAAAAGCTGACCTGAACGGACGCAAGAGTGTTTACCGTCTGTAATAATCTCACAGAGTGTGATTATTTGTACCTGTTGCTACAGAACACTAACATGTTTGACTAAGGGTGCCGCTCTAGACTGTGCTGAAGGTGTTCCAACATACACCCCAGGTAACCTCCTTGGATATAAAAACATTATGAGTTCCAAAATATATCCAGCTCCAGGAGTTTGGGTTAAGGAACTAAAGACCTGAACCAAACTGTGAAGGTAATGATTTTTCACCCGCCTCCTAATTTTCAGCCAAAGTCACTGAACTAAGGGATATGACAAAATCACGGATGCAACTTTAAAGCCACAAGAGCCGCAGTGACCTGTCTTGCTCTCTACGTCAGCAGAAGGCTCTTGCTTGCCCTTGAGAGTCCTGCTTTGAACACCACGTTCTTCTGGCCAGGGTATTAAATGAGGCTTAACCCAATTACCAACATATTGCTTTATTTCTCGGTGGTAGTAAATTAAGGCTTTCTAGAGTCATACAGCACGCAGTGATTGAACATTAGAAATAAAAAAACAATGAGCATTCAATTTCGCAGAGACAGGAAGGAAGCGATGTTTTCAAACAGAAGATTTCCTCGAGAGGCCTTTTGCTTGGTCTCTAAAAATCTGCTGAGCTGTTTCCCCAGTGGCCTCTGCCATAGATTCACACCCCAAGTGGAGGCCAAGTTGACAAAGGGAAGATGGGGAAAAGGGAGAAACCAGGAAAGACAGCACGTGTTGGGTGATGAGTGCAAGTCAGCTTTGACTCATGTTTGGGAGACAGTTTAGGTGACGTGGTCAGGTGAGGGTGATAAAGGCATTTGTAATGGGATACCTGTTCTCTGGTTCAGGGAGCCATTTTGGATCTCTCTTTTTATTCCAGGAGTACTAAAATACCACTTGGAAGACCCTGGTGCCAAAGGTTAGGGACGAGCCTTTGTTGACTCTCAAATTCTGAAATTTTAGACAGGGTCACAAGTCACACTGCATGGGAATGCTACCTTCAGCCTCACTCATGGTTCTAAACCCTGTACTATCACTGGATACTATTCCCGGTCAAGCAATTCATCACCCTCTGTGGCACATAGTCTTGACTGCACACTAAGTTGTTGAGGATGTTGACTGGAGAGGAGGTCTTGTCATATGATGCAATAAAGAAACCTCCTGGACAGATGCTACCTCATTCTCTCTTCTCCTTCCCAACATACGAAACACAGGGAGCCTGCAGTGGGAGTGCGGCTGTTGAGTTGTGTGTGAGCTCAACATGAAACAAATTCCACGTACTTGGCTTGGAGATGCAGAAGTTCTGGGCTGGGGTGGTGGACCCTTTGAGAAAGAAATGCATGAGTATTTGAATAGCACTCTAGGAGAGGTGTGGCTAGAGAATAATCTGGGAAAAGTCATGTGTTGATTAGCAAAAGGCAACTAAATTTCATGAAAATGAGCAGCAGACTTTCTTCTGGCATCCTGATTTCACACGCATGAAGCTAGCAAATGGATTTCCATCCAAATTCAAATTGGGGCCATTTAAACTTCGTTCTTGGCAATGATTTTAATGTTCTAGTCCAAGGGCCTGGTTGGTGGACCAGAGCCTAGGTCGTATCAATGTGTTCCTTCTTTCATTTGCCTGACATTTTTGACTGAACAGTATTTAAACACCTGAAAGTCTGCTGTGCATTCCTGGACCAAGAACATTTGGATAGCCATGGGGGACTGCACGTGACGTGGCCATCTGCACAGTTAAACACTTCTGACTTAGCCCCAACAGGCTTCATGCTATGATGCCTGGACGCACAAAGAAATAAATGGATGAGAAGGGTGGAAATGTGATCTGAATGACAAAGAAGCAACGTGTCTGTTCCTGCCGGCTTCAGGGCGGACCTGCCTGATGCATGCCACACGTGCACCGAGAGGGACCGGAAAAACCTCAGGAGACATGAGTTCTCTTGGGCCTCACTGGTTAATTAAAACTCGTGAGGGTCCTTCCTCTGCTTTGAAAACACTTAGCAAGATGAACTTGACTGGGGATGTGGGACGTGCTGTGAGTAGGAATCCCACTGTCTCCGAAAGAAGGTGTGGCCGGCACAGATGTGGGGAGCACTCCTCGCAGAAACCATCCACCTAGCGGGGCGGGGCAGGTGCCCAAGAGACTCTCCCATCAAAACAAACAGGGTTCGAGGGACATTCAGATGGGAGCGAAGGGCATATGGGGCATTCCTGCGGGCACTGCCGAATCTCCTGAAAGCACCCTCCAAACCAACCCTCTTGGGAGAAGGGGATGCCTCCTATGATCTGTGCCAAGGTGCACCTGTTTACTGACATCTCTGTTCTCTCCTTTCTAAAACGGGTGTGAAGCGGATCCTGGGGCTAGGGTGGCCTCTGATTGAGTGCTGGAAGCTGAAGCTCAGAGAGGTCAAGTGGTTTGTCCAAGGTCACACATCTCTTTAGTGGCAGAGCTGGGGGAAGAATGCAGCCACTTCCCCCACCCCCTCCCTTGCATAGTGCTGCCTGGACAAGTGATTCTTTAAAAAAAAAAGGGTTGTCGGCACTTTGTATACACCAGGTGCTATGACATTTATTGAATGAGAATTGGCTCGGGTGTGGGATGGACGGGTAGGGTTTAGGCCAATCAAGCAGTTTAAGGGGGAGGAGGTCTGGAGAGCGTCACTCTTCTGATGATTTTGTGGTTGCGGTTGGCGAGGGTGGGGTGGGGGGGCATGGGACGTGTGCATAGCAGCCCGGGATGTG